>VXBQ01000334.1:0-14473 GCA_013400175.1 Phainopepla nitens | reverse complement strand
GCCTCCAGCCAACCAGCGACAGACAGCTCGGCGCCGCCGCGACAGCGCTCGGGACACAGCGCGGGCGGCATCGCCTCGCTCCTGCGCGGCCCCACCGCGGTGCGTCAGCGGCGGCGGGCGCTGGCCCTGCCTTTGCCCTTCTAGTGTTTGGTGTCGGCGCTGGGAGTCAGGCAGGGACCGCAGGCGGAAGGGCCGGCTTGGGAGACGGTGCAGGCGCTGCCCGCTGCCCCCTCCGAGCCTGCGGAGCTGCGAGAGGAGAGGAGGTGGTTGTGCTGCGTAAGTGCAGGGTCCCAGAATGCGGCTGCGTCCTGCGAGAAGCCCCTGAGAGGTCAAGGGACTGAGACAGCATTGGTCCTGAGTGGGTCGCCATTTAATTTCTCAAGGAGGAGGAGGAGAATGAAGAGTGCCGGCGATATCTGGGAAAAGGGGACTGCCTTGGTCCAGGTGAAAGATCTGGCTGGCTCGTCGGGATCGGAAGTAGTTGCTGGCGATGGTCTCGCCACCTGTAGTAGTCTTCCTCGGGCTGCAGGTGGCAAACGCTGTCAGCATCGCCGGCAATAAGGCAAAATTGTTAAAATGGGATAGAAACGGAGGAGGAATGGGCCATACCGCTGGCTCCCCGCTCTCATTCGAGGGGCTTGTCCAGCCAGGTTTGGGCTATGGCAGAGCTGGAACCGCTGTGGGAAGAGATGGCGTTAAGGGTCGTTGTGTGTAGAACAATCACCACTCTCCTGGCTGCACTCCCTGATCCCGACACTGCTCAGAGATTCCCCAGGGATCCGCACCACCTGCCGTCTTTGTTATTCAAACTTTCCAGACCAGCTTTATGTAGAAGATGTTACGAGTGCATGCAGCCCAAGCGTGGCAGAGCCGTGCCTGCATCACCTTCCTGTTCCTCTCCCCTGGGCGCTGTCCCCTTACCTGTGGGCAGGTGAGTTTTTTGAATGACAGACTCTGGAATTTTCCAGCAGCCACTATCCTCTCTCCAGATCAGCAGCCCTGATCCTCTCCAGGTTGCTGTAGCTGCAGTTGTGCAGGATGAGGGAGTGCACCTGATCCAACAGCTGCTGGCAGAGCATCAGGTCTTGTTCCTGGCACCAAATGGTGCTCAGGTAATCCTTCTCTTTTCCAGCCCAAACTCCAGCTGCAGGTCTTTGATCTCTGTCTCGGCAGCCTGGAGCTGGACACAAAATATCAGAGTTATAAGGCAGAGAGACCAATGGATGCTACAAGTACAGGAATTTGCCAAGCAGAGAAAGACACTCAGGAAAGCTTAAATATTTAAAGATTTCTAATTTAGGTACAAGTTAGGATGAAATTTGTGTGGAGAGATTATTCCATACCTGTTTTAAAGAAAGTTTTCTCATGTGTCTCCACAGGGGTGATTTTTGAATGATGCTGAAGCTAATCTTACTGGTGTGGTCTTGGAACTCTTGGAAGTTCCTAACTTCAGTTAAAAAGGTGCAACATTTCTTTGATAATCTAAATACCCAAATAAAGCAAGTCCTTCATGTGCAGGTCTAGGACTGTACACACAAATGTCAGGTTTTTTGCAGACCCTCTGATTCTGCCACAAAATACCAGAGCAAAACTGATTTTCAAGTGTTTTGAAAATGAAGATTTTAAATGTAAAATTTAAGAGCATTATTTTTGTTTTATTTCTTGCCCCAGAAAGTGTGCTCAGAACTGGCAGGAGCTGCAGCAGATCTGTAGGTCAGCAGAGGGAGTCACATTGCCTCCCATCCCAACACATCCTCCTCCTGCCAAGTGTCACACACCGAGCCTTTAAAACTGGTGAGGTTTGGGCTTCAAAAGCTTAATTCCCCACCTGAGGGCTGTTGCATCTGGGATTTCATAAAAGTTCACACAAACAATGTGGTGTATGAAATACTGACACAGACAGAGTCGTTCTCTAAACCTACAGCCCTAAACCCTGTAACATAAAAAACGGGGACGTGGAAGAGGAAGGAGCTGCTCCCTCACCTTTTCCTGCACCTTCTGCAGCATCTTGCTCTTGGCTCAAACCTCCTCCTCGATGGAGCTGTAGCCATTGAGGAGAGCCTGCTCACTCACTGCTGGATTCCTGCAGTGCAGCCACCAGCAGCAGCCTCCGCTCGTCCGCGTATTTCTTCTGGTGTTTGTGCTTTTCCTCCAGGTCCTTGTTCTGAGCCTGCTCCCCCCAAGCACCTGCTGCTCCAGCATCTGCAGCCTGGAGGAGGGGAACACTGAGCTCAGTGGTGCTAGGAACCAGCTTCACAAGCATGCAGGATGCACGTCCTTCCACGGGTGACACTGGGGAAGACACGGAAACTTGGGAATTATGATAAGATTTTCTGCTCTGAGTAACGGGAGATTCTAGTTATTATTAACAGTTTCTGTCATAAAAAGAATCCCAGAATGGTTTGGGTTGGGAAGGACCTTAAAAGCCATCTCATCTCACCCCCTGCCATGGGCAGGGACACCTTCCACTCTCCCAGGTTGCTCCAACCCCTTCCATCCTGGCCTTGGAAACTTCCAGGAATCTAGGGGCAGCCACAGCTTCTGTGGGCAAAATACTCCACAAAGGCAAAGCATGTACAGTAACATGCCAAGCACCTCAGTCAACAAGGATGTCCAGAAATCCATATCTATGCTCACAAAATTATCTTTAAAACCCTTGTTTTGTGTAATTTATATTTAAATTCTTATTTAAATAAACATTGACTATATTGAATTATATATTTAATTTTTTTTCAAAGATGCACAAAAGGTGCCAAAATTACACGGAGAATTATTTTAAATGGTGGATGTGGGAGTGTTAGAACTGAAAGCCACAGTGCAGCATCCATTTTTGGGCAATATCAGCCAGAGCTCATGATTTGTGTGACCTCAAATGCTAATGGCACAGGCCTGTGTTTGAAATCATGCTCTGACATGCTCTTTATTTAAGCCATGCTCCAGAGACATTCCTTTGTCTGGATCTGGAGCAGAGCAGATAGCTCAGGTTGGCCAGCACTGGCTCAAATTGGCTGATAACCCCTTTACTGATAACAGCCTATTAATTAACTCCAAACTCTCTGAAATGGCTCATTCTTCCCCAGAACTGACCTGCTGTTCTGCTGCACTGCTCCTGCCAGGCAACCTTCCCTTTCCTTTGCTTAATACATGACTGAATCCAAGGATTCAGTCTGTGCTCTGCTCAGCTGCCCTGATGTGTAAAGCTTGAGCAGGTGGCTTTGAAATCCCCATGCCTGTGGAACCAAACCCTCCTGCCCAGTCTGCACAGAACCTGGATTTAACAATGTGATTAGAAGGGCATTTTCCCTTGTTTGCCACAAAAGGAATAGTATTAATTCTTGCAATAAGACTAGTCCTGCAATAGGACCACTTACATTTGATATCAAAATCCAAATGAAGGGTTTCTTTGGAGATCTGAACAGACAGAATTGCCCACAAATTACAGATGCTGCTGTTCTGTGTTTCATAGCAACTCCTTTTTGAGGCAGGAGAGACCCAACAGAGCGAGTACACACCACAGGAAAGCTGAAAGACTGGTTAAAACCCACAGAAGGACTGGTTAAAACCACACAACTGTTCAGAATCAGACTGTCACAGTGTATCTTGGGCTGAGCTTTTCTAATTGTAATATAGTTCCACACAATAGAGTAAGTGAAAAATCAACAGAATTTGCCTCAATTGTGCATTTCTGGAGCACTCCAAGCCCCCATGCTGCTTCAGTGTGTGGTGCTGTACTCTGGCTGAGGGAATTCTTTCAGGACAGCTCTCACACAGAAAACCTTGAGCCAGGTTGGTTTTGAGATGGGCTGACACAAGTCTTGAGCCTGTGTCCGTCATAGGACAGCCCTGTCCTCCAGGCCCTGACAGTGCCCCTGAAATAGGATTATTGGGAAATTTTGCTGTTAGTTATAGATGATGTGCTGCAAACACTGTGAGATGCATGAGTTGGAGGCAAAAGTGGCCTCAGTGGTGGGAAGAGTCCATCCTTGAGCCACAGGACAGCTGCTGCCTTACCTGTAAGGGCATGAGAAGGCTCCAAGTGCCCTTCAAGGACTTCTTTCAAGAGGAAAAGGAGGCATCTCCATAACCTGTGTGGGTACTTAAGGCTCCCCTGCCTGCAGCTCCAGGCAGGATTTGTTACCAGGAACACACACTTTTTGGCATCCACATTTGCTGACTGGAACATCTCCATTTTTCTATCATAATTCTGGTGCTTGATGTCACTAAGTGCCACAGGGAACAGCTCCTCATCCACCCAGATAAGGCAAAGGTTGTTTTGGGGTAAAAAGAGCCTGGAGGAGAGAAGATTTCAGGCAGACCTCAGAGCGTTTCCCAGTGCCTAAAAAAGCTCCAAGAAAGCTGGAGAGAGACTTTGAACAAGAGGCTGGAGTGCCAGGACAAGGGGGAATGGCTTCCCACAGCCAGAGGGCAGGGTCAGATGGGATATTGGGCAGGAATTGTCCCCTGGGAGGGTGTGAGGCCCTGGCACAGGGTGCCCAGAGCAGCTGTGGCTGCCCCTGGATCCCTGGCAGTGCCCAGGGCCAGGCTGCACGGGGCTGGGAGCACCCTGGGACAGTAGAAGGTGTCCCTGCCCATGGCAGGGGTGGAATGGGATAAGCCTTAATGTTCCTCCCACCCAAACCAGTGCATCATTTTAACTCACATGTGCCTAGTTTGGGGCTGCACTGACAGCTGGAGCTCTGCTTGGTAGCTGGCCTGGAGCTGGGCCAGCCTCTCCAGGTACTCCTGCAAGGCACAGCAACAGTCCTGTGACTGTTCCTGAGGTCATATCCAGCTCCATTCCAGGTCACACCTTATGCCCATGCCAATACAACTCCATCACCAGTATTTTCACAGACTTTTTCTGTGACTTAAGTTGACACACTAGTGATTGTTGTTGGTGAAGGTGACTGTTCAGCCCTAAAAACGGCTGCCTTGGGTGGTTGTGGTGCCTTGGAATCAACTTTCTAAAGAGAAAGGAGAGAGTTTTGTTTCCCTCTGGCTCCTCACTCTTCCTCTTGGCTCTGTATTTCTGTTTGTTTCCCCTCATCTCTGTACTGTTCTTAATACCTTTGACTACTGCTTTCCTCAACTCTATTCCTCCCTTTTCTGACAATTTCACATGTAATTCCTCCAGGGAATCCATTCTAATCCATCCTCAGAGAGCTGGGTTATAATAAGGCACATGGCCTCCATAACACGTGGTCTGTTCATAGGAGAAGTCCAAGGATTACAAAATAGAAAAAGAAATAGAAAAAGATAAGTGTTCTAGAAAGACTGAACCATATTTGTAATGATTACTATGAAAAAAATTTAATCAAAGCCACTCTGGGATATCCCTTTCCAACTTACTTCTGTGATCAGCTGCTTCTCTGCTTTCAGATCCACCTGGGGTTTGAGGCAGGGAGCTGGATTTGCTCCTGGGTGAGCAGCCTCAGCAGGTAGAAGCTGTACCAGGCAAAGCAAAAATAAAAATCACTTACAGTCACTGGGTGGGATTGTCTGCAGAATTCCTGGAAAGAGAACAAAGCTGGGCACCAGGAAAGAACACAGCAACCCTTGTGCTCCTTCAAACTGCACTTGCTGCCAAAATGCTGCTGGCCCAGGGCTCCATAGGTGTGGGGAGAGAGGGAGAGGTTCCAGCTTCAGGGGAAATATGGAAGTGAATGTAATTATATGGTATTTATAAATACAAGTATGTCTTTCAAAGAAAAACAGGAGACTTGTTTCTAGGGCTATGCTACGGATTTGGGAGATAAAAGACACTGGGAAGATGAAAAGTGCAAGGAAATTACCTTCTTTGTTCACAGCTATTTCTGAAAGGGGGCAGAAAGGGGGAAAAAGTCATCCTACAGCCTTATTCCCCTGCTGAAAGTTGCCCTTTT
This sequence comes from Phainopepla nitens, assembly GCA_013400175.1. Taxonomy (NCBI): domain Eukaryota; kingdom Metazoa; phylum Chordata; class Aves; order Passeriformes; family Bombycillidae; genus Phainopepla; species Phainopepla nitens. Next base: position 8,591 of record VXBQ01000334.1, on the reverse strand, counting down.
TTAGGGGCTAATTCTCCAAAGGTGATCAGCTCCCTAAAGACTGCTCTTCCCCATTTGCTCCTACATTTCCTATTCCTGCTCCCAAGGACAGAGCAAGTTTGCTCAGGCTGGGCTGAGTCCTCAAGTGCTTCCATAAGGAGGGCAAAACTTCTCATGTAGTGTCAAAAATTCAAATTGTAGGAGAATAGGGGCTGAATGCTTACTTTGAAAACATACATATACATATATATATATATTTAATAAAGAATTTTACAGTATTATTTATTTTGCAGCTCATTTTTGTTCTTCCAGCTGAAACCTCTCTTCTGCAACTGACCAAATTCTAGCCACAATCACCAAAAATAACCAAGGATTTGAATATTTCAGCCTTTTCTAACAGAATTTGTCACAATTGAAAACACTGGATTATTGAGATGGTCTTTGCCAGTTGAATAAGGTCAATTTGGCAGCAGTGAAGCAAAAGTCTGTAACCAGAATGGAGAACTCTTCCTCCAATAGGTAAGGGAAAGGTTGAGGTAAAATTTAGCCAACGTTTTATGTGTTAAACCCCCTTTTTTGACATCTCTGCAGCCAGTAAGGGCCTACCTGACAAGTCACTCATGCCCATCTATTCAGCCAGAATGGCCTTCAGCTTCTTAATCTCCTCCTGGTACTCCCTCAGCAGGGGATCCTTGGGGTTCTCGTTGATGGAGGGCTTGTTCCTGATCTTCCCAGCTTGATTTGAGTAGCACAAGGTGCAGAGGCTTTCCTTGTAGCTGTCATGAGCCAGAGACACACATGGCCCATCAGGGTCCTGGTGTTCCCCCCAGGGAGTCCTGGAGCAGCCTGATCAGCTTGGAGTGGTAGGGAATATGTCTGCACCTGCCTCCACCACAGCCAAGATGATGTTGCCCAGGGCAGACAGGGAAAGGTTGATTTTGGTGGCCTTTTTGAGCCACTCCCCTGTGGCAGCAGTCCTTGACTGTCTCTCCCTTCCAGATCCAGCAAGTTGGGTTTGGTGGCCCTGAGGTGGTGCTGCCCTCGCTCATCTGCATGGAAACAATTCCCAGTTAGCTCTTAGAGGGAAGCATCTCAACAGTCAAGAACCAGGACTCTGTCAGCACCACATCCTGTTCCAGCCCCATTCTTTGTCTGCTTTGGGCCCTGACTCCCTGAAGTAAGTAAATATCTACTTAATCTTAACACTGCACATTTTAGTGCTTTCCTCAACAGGATCCACAGTAAAAATTCGTGCCTGTTCTTGCTCTCCCAGTGAGCTCTGAACACACACACACACACCCCTCCACATACTTCAATAGTATTTACAATTTCAGCCAAAGCCCTCTACAAGTAACATCATCAGACCATGAGTTTATACATCTTTTTTCCTCCTCAGTTTGTTTCATGAGGGGAAATTTAGATGAGATACACAGAAATTCTTCCCTGTGAGGGTGGGGAGGCCCTGGCCCAGAGAAGTGGCTGCCCCATCCTGGGAAATGTCCAAAGCAGGTTGGACAGAGCTGGGAGCAAGCTGGGATAGTGGAAGGTGTTCCTGCCCACGGCCCAAACCCCCCCGATGAGGAGATGGATCTTGGTGAGGAGTCAAACCCAGCAAGCTGGTGCCATTCCCATCACTTTGAGGCAGGAGCAGGTTGAGCTGAGGCTGCCCAGCTGCCTGGACACACACCTTACACTACACAGGGAATACCTGCTTCTGGTCTGCATTTGATGCTGGAATAGTGTGATGGCACAGGGCTCCTGTGAGGAAGACAGAGCACATCTGGTTCCTTTAGGAGCCCTGCATTTTCACTGGCTCTTTACCTTTCTCAGCCTCACACAGAGCAAAGAGTTGGACACACATTCCTGGAACTGCTGTCCTAAGCACTGGACCACACTCTTGGATGTCCACATCCCAAATATTCCGTAAGATTGCAACCCAAAGGCAAGGGAAGAGCTCCTTTACCATTCCAAGCACAAAAAGCATTAAAATTTTAACTGAACCCACCCTTTTTAAGGGAGACTTCTACAAATCCTGGCCTTGAAAGGAGTCAGAGTTCTCTTTTACAGCTCTGGACAATACCTAAGCATGAGCAATGAACAATCTGATACATGAGGGAAAGTTGAAAGTTCCCAGGTAAACATCAAAAACTCTAAAATCTGTTGTCCCAGGACATTGCTGTTGCAGAACAGAAAACAAAACAACAGATTGGTAACTGTGGAGTTCAATGTTTGCTGCTGAGCAAACTCGTTTCACTCCAGCTCGTCATGTGCCAAGACATGGGAGAACAGTAAAAACAGATGGGGCTTAAACAGGGCACCCTCTCCTTATCCCTTCTGAGTGCTGGGGTGAGTGGGCAGTCACAAAAAGTAGGTTTTCAAACCCTTTCCCTTCCTCCCTTGGCTCATGTAAATGCTGCCAGGCAATCAAAAAGCTGTTTTGGTTCCTGCCAGTCCTTTTACCCACCGAGGCTGTTTGTTTTCAGCTCAGAGCTCATGGTTTAGCTCCTATAGTGTGAGGAGGTCTCCAGACTCTTGCTAAAATGTCTGCAGCAGCCTAAAGATCTTCCCTGTCTAATTCCCTGTCAGCCCATTGGCCTGGGCTGATGGCAGAAGCATACAACATAAAGGAATAAAACATCTCCTAATCTAAATAAAAATACTGCAAAAATAAATAAGTATAAAAAAAATTTAAAAGGTGTAAAAATCTAAGTAAAAATACTGATGGGAACTTGCATGTTTCAAAGATCTGCAGCCAGGAGCGTAGTATTTTTCATAATTCCTGAACGTGTTACTTTAAAAAAAGTAATTTTAGTTTCTTTAAAATATCAACTCCCCATTAATTATTATTTACTACAGGCTCATCCAGAAAAGAAATTTGAACTCTTTATATGAAGCCTAAAGATGACAACAGAAATAGCAACATCCTCATCTATTTCAGCCAATGCTCACCCCAGCAGAGCCATCCAGTTTATGGGGATTGGGCACTCAACTTTCTCCTCAAATATTCCATCTGTTTTTAACTGCCAAAGCTGCAGGTTCCCCACCTGCCATCCCATTCCATGCCATGTTTTCAAAGCTTTCAATCAGAGAAATTCAGGCTAGACTGAGGGCTGTGCATCAATCTTGAGCACAGAAGAGGAGTGCAAATACTTCTTCCCAGTTGAGATTTTACAGACCCATACAAGGCATCCAGTGTCTGAGCTAATTAAGAAATTCCCCAAATCCCTCACTTACTGAGTGGAAAATGAGGTACTGTCATCAACATCTGGAACCACAATTTTGGAAGCTGTTGTGTAACTTTCCCCATGACTGAAACAGCTGAAGAAAATGAAGCCAAGCTGTTCCCAGCCAGGGTCAAAGACAAGGCAGAGATTAATTCCTTTCTGCTCTCAAAAAACCCCTCCTGAAGTCCCTGTTCAGACCCAGAGAGGCAGCTCTTCCAACTAAAGAAATGCCAGTAAGATACACACGAAAGCAAAATTAATCACTAAATCTTTATTAAAGGATTCTTTAATTCCATCTTTAAAAAATAAGCCCTTTGGTTAAGCTCAGTGAAGGAATTGTCAGGTGATAACACCTGAATGGTTTCTTTTGGGAGGGACCCTAAGACTCATCTCATTCCACCTCCTGCCATGAGCAGTGACATCTTCCACCATCCCAGGGTGCTCCAAGCCCCGTGCAGCCTGGCCTTGGGCACTGCCAGGGATCCAGAGATAGCCACAGCTGCTCTGGGCACCTGTGCCAGGGCTCCCCACCCTCACAGGGAAGAGGATTTTTCTCCTGGACCTACAATCATTTGGCATCTAAGGGTAGCTGTGGGATGATGAGTGACCACACAGATCCTGTGCCCTGCTGGCCCAGGCCCAAGGCAGGGCATCCAGGTAGCCACCAAGAGAGCAGATTTCCATCCTGACAGTGAAGATGGCAGCAGGAGGAGCCCGTGGCCAGGAGGGGGAAGGTCTCTGCTCTGCTCCTGCAGCCCGTGTCCATCAGCTGCTCACGCTGGGCCCTGCTGTGCAGGGACAGCCCCTCCACGTCCAGCCCCTGCTCCAGCTGCTCCTTCAGCTGCCAACAGCCCAGCACAGGCCAGGTCACAACAGGAGGCACTGAAACCATGGAAAATTACACTGGGAATGGCCTGGAAGCATGAGGGCTACGTGAAATTAAACTGCAGTATGAGAAAAACACACCTGACTGCCGCCAAAAAGCCTTACTTCTGAAGGAGGAATAAAACCACAAAAAAGAGGGAACCACCTTCATGTTAAAAGTGAATCTGATTGATTCAGACATCCCCCAGGCCACGAGGAACCCGGCTTCTATCCACCCCCCATCTTCTCTATTATTAAGCTACATATTTTAAACAAGAATCAAAATACATCTCACCTATTATGGCAAAGGCTCTAAGATCTCCTTAGTCATAGGAAGCTTTTTTTAATATCAAAGCACAGATAAAATATTCCTAGATATTGTTCCTGGTGCTTAGCTGAACTCTCTGCTCTGAGTGGGTGGCTTGAACTCACTGACAACATTCCCAAAGTACCACTGGGAATGATGAACTGTCACCATTTTTCTCCAGATTAATTAATTTTTAAATAAACAAAAATCCTATTCAGGACCCTGGGTTGTGACAGATCATTAAATACCCAACAGCATCTTCTCAGTAATTATCCACCACACAGATGAAAAGTTTCATACAGAATGTTAATGAGCAATGGAAATATCCAAAATTTCGAGTTACCCATCAAACCTACATAAAAAATACAAAATAATCCAGAGATCCCTGCACTCCTACACCAGCCCCCTCCCCACTGGGAATTTTAAATAAGCTGAATTAATTTTCCACACCTCTGTTACACCCCACATCTGCTAAGTTCATTACCAAAACTATCTTTATCATGTCAGCTGGGATATCGAGATATGGTTGTCATGATGGAGCAACAGAGACCACATTTGGCACTGTGACTTCCAAAGAGGAGGCTCAGATACTCCAGTGATGTTCAGAAGAAATGATGTAAAATAGCGTTTGCTGTTAAAAAAGTCTCCCAGAACAGAGCAAAAGTGGCTAAAAACTCAACTGGGTGGGATTTATCCTTCTTGCAGGGCCACGATGCACGGGATGAATCCAGGTGCAGTCACAGCCAGTGTTCATACACTGTCACTGGTCTGTGTCACTGAGAACCCCAGGACTGGCTCTGTTTGGGGCTGAGGAACACCTGACCACGGACATGGCTGTAGTCGTTGAGGAGAAAGGCAAAGGAATGAACAAAAATGGGATTCAGGGGGGAAATGGGGCACTCAGGGGAATGCAGTGGGGCAGCCCGGGATGTGTTGCAGCAGGACACACTCCCTCAAGCACTCAGTGGAGGCAGCAGCAGGCAGTGTGACAGAGTTACCCTGGAAACTGCTCTGCCCAGCTCCTGCCCTCCCAGCGCCAAGTGTGTCACCATGGAAACCCGTGTCACCGCCGATGTGGAACAAAGGATGGGAAACTGCAGCAAGAAATCCTCTTCTCCCACTCTCCCTCTGCAGGAGACAGGCAAAGCACGCTTGGAACATGGAGCAGAGAGGGGTTTGCCTGCCTTCAAGCCAGAAACCTGTTAGAAATACCTGCCCTGGAAGGCAAGTTTGGGTCTGTTGCCATCCCAGAGCGTTGCAAGGTGCTACTGCCTTGGTTTTATACACCAGTCCTGCAGGGAAGTAAATTGGGACAGGAGATTTCTAGCTCCCTCCAGGAATACTTACAAAAGGATCTGCAAAACCACCAAGAGGTAAATTTTATAAAGATCAGCCCCCTGATTAGGATTTTGGGAGAGTTTACCCTCCTGTGGTCCTGTAAACATCACATGTATTCCCATGGGGAGTAATACCTGCTGTGTGCCTTCAAAAGGGATCAGCCTTCTTGGTTTAGGCAGATAAAGAGATCATCCATGGCTCCACTAGATCAGATGAAACATTTATAAGGCCCAGAATTCTCTTGCTTTAGAGACAAGCATGAGATGAAGAGGATGAGGAAGAAATTGCACTATAAGCACTCTACTCCATCCTTGTCTAGTAAAGGATTTTCACAGAGCTGCTGCTGAGCTACCAGCCACTATCATGTGGGATACACTGGACATGTCTCTGACTGCATCCTGTTCCTAAACTTTCACTAAAGTCCCTCAAAAGTCCCTCTTAGCTTCTATTTTCCTCATGTAACCTCATATTCTGGCATTCAAGCTTCTGACCAAGACCATTGTTGCACTTAAACAAGTCATGGTAACACCCATCTAAGCTAATTAAAGCACTTAACTAAGACACACTGAGCCTGCCTCACCTCCAGCTTCTGCTTAGTGTCAGCTCCTAGAAGGTCTCGTATGTCCTCATTGTAGGTCTCCAGCTAGGAGGCTCTCAGCAGGAATTGGGCATTTTCAGCCCAGTGCACAGCACAGGGAGGATTTGGGGTGAGGCTGTGCATCACAGGCAGCCCAGGGAGCCCCTCCCACAGCTGGCTGCCCACCACCTTCAGCACCTCATCCAACCTCCTCTGGCAATTCCTTCCAGGTGGAACAAATCAACACACTCACTGCAAAGGACTTTTGGTCCTGCCACACCTCAAGCCCACAGTGTCATCTGGGATAAGTGAGCAGTTCATCTGACTACGGACAGGCCTCAGCTTAAGGACGAGAAGCAGCGCACCCCAAACCTGTCCCCATTCACATTTCATGCCATCAGCACTCACTTCTTGGGACAGGACACCAAAGTCCTTCTAGCAAAAACTTACCAAGGGGATCTCTTTCACACCCACCTATATACTCTCAAAGATGTGTTCAAATGCCTTGGGAATGATCCCTTTCTGTGAGGAAGGATCTGCACCTCCCTGCACGGTGAATGACTTCCCACTGCCAGTCTTAGGCAAGGATAGTGCCATTGTAGCCTTCCAGGACACCCTGGAAATGGGGGCAAACTAAAGAAAACAGCCATCATCTTTGCCTAACTGCAAATACATTGTCCAGATTCCTTCACACTCCCTGAAAGGTATTTTAAAGGAAGAGCTGGAAGTAAACATCAAATGGCTGTTTAATCTTCACATGCCATCAGAGTACAGCAATTACACAATTAGCATATATATCAATGTTTTTTCTCTCAAAACAGAGATTCTTGAAGCAATGCAGGTGTTGAAAAGCAGTTGACAACACCAACATTTAGAAAACCATAATATTTTTCCATAGGGCACAAAGGTATTATGAGATTCAAGGAGACAACAACTGTTGGTTGTGGGGTGGCCAAGGGCATGTCTCCAGCTTTGAATAATTTTTGCTTGGCAAGCTGCTCACTGTCACTGGTTCCTATTTCAGAGAAGTGTGGTAGTAAGAAAAAATAACTGGATTTCTTAAGGTTTAAATAAGAAAAAAAGAACCTATTACTCTAATATCAACTGTTTCTAGCCCTGCTTGTTCTCATGATTAAGAACTTCAATCTTAAAACCATCAAAAGCCATTTAATCCATCTTATTTTTTCTAACAAAACTTTTTTTGGGAGAGAGGTTGGTCTTTTGTTTAGCAGGTTCATTTCTCACCTCAGCTGTTTTCTGTACTGACCTGTTAACAAGGGAACAAAGGGATCCCCTATCCTTTTGCCACTCTAAGCCAGGCTGAGGTTCCCCATCTTCTCTAAGGTTTCTCACTTGACAGTAAAAATGTCCCTAAAATCATCAGTTTGATACCAGAGAAGCTGTGGCTGCCCTTGGATCCCTGGAAGTGTCCAGGGTCAGACTGGACAGGGCTTGGAGCAGCCTGGGATAGTGGGAGGTGTCCCTGCCCATGGCAGGGGGGGATGGGACGAGCTTTAAGGTCCCTTCCCACCCAAGCCTGTCTGGGATTCTATGATATAAACATCCATCCAAAAGAATTGAATGTAACTGTCTCCTCGGTGCCCTGCTGGCTGCTAACAAAGTTTTGTTCTTTCCCAATTTCCCAGCCTGTTGCCAGGACACTGTGTGCTCACCTCTGCTCCCCAGGCTTGTAGCTAAACCTCTTGAAGGGGCAGACAGGGCATTCTGCCCATAAATCATAGAACCCCAAATAATTTGGGTTGGGAGGGACCTTAGAGTTCATCTCGTTCCAGCACCCTGCTATGGACAGACACAGTATGGGGAAGGTCAAGTGGATCCTGCTTCACTTAGGGATCACCTGTAAACTCTTCAGGCCCTGTGCCAAGCTATGTGTTCACAGAATATCCTCAGCTGGAAGGGACCCACAAGGATCAGAGTCCAACTCCTGGCCCTGCACAGACACCCCCAACAATCCCACCCTGTGTATGAGAGCGTTGTCCAAATGCTCCTGGAGCTCTTGCTTTCATTGTGGTGCCCAAACCTGCCACCATCCCTGGCTGTGAGGGACTCCCGTGGGTCCGCAGTGACCTCCACGAGCAGGTAAGCGATCTCATCGTAGATGTGCTCGGTGCTGTGCTCCCCAGCGCCGGCCCTGTCGAGGGAGAACTGCCTGGGGGGCTCCGTGGGGCTCTGCAGGAGGCACCAGCCCCGTGTGCTGTCCACACTGGTGATCAGCCGGCTCCCCAGGGCCGCCTCACGCCCCAGCAGCAGCGGGGGCGCATGGCCACCTTCATGGCCTCCA
>VXBQ01000331.1:11161-25031 GCA_013400175.1 Phainopepla nitens | reverse complement strand
GGATCTGTCCCTGGGATTCCAGCAGGACCCATCCAGATCCATCCCTGTGATTCCAGCAGAACCTCGAGTGGATCTGTCTCTGTGATTCCAGCAGGACCTCCACCCTCATCCAGGTCCATCCCTGTAGTTCCTCAACCCTACAAAGTCCAAACACCATCCTGGAGTGAGAGATGCTCTGGAACGAGGGAGAATCCTGCTCCAGGAATGAGGAATCCACACGACTGCATCGTTTGTCTTCTTGGGGTTTGGGTAATTCCATCTGGGATCTGGAGTTCATCTGGGTTTGATTTCATCTCTTCAGTCAAACTCTTGAGTATTTCTTTTCCTGCCATTCCACGGAAAACTGGGAGCATCCAAAACTAAACTTATTTTTGAGGAATAAAACCCTGTCGGATCAGGAGGAATCTGCCAGCAACAAAACAGGGCAGAATCTGGTTAAAAAGGAGCCAAAGAGTGAAATTCCATGTGCTTCACTTCTGCAATCCTGCGTGGAACACCCAGACTGATCCCAGGTGAGTCCCAGCTCTGTCCCCAAATCCCGTGGCTGTGCTGCCAAGACCTTCTGGAGGCTTTAAATTCTGGGATCCGTTAATTCTGGGTTCGTTTCACGGATTCTCCTCCACGTCCCCTTTTCCATGTGAAGTTTTTATTCCTCTTCCAGAGAAAATCCCAGATTCACTCTGCAGAAACGAGGCTCTGGAATAAATTTATCTCCAGGGCTGGAGCAAAACTTGTCTCTGCTGGGCCATCCCGGTGGGAAAATGCTGGGATTTGGATCCATGTGGGGATTCAGGATGCAGCTGGAAGTGGAGCTCTCCCACCTCAACAGTCCTGGATTTTCCACTTTATCCCAACATTCCAATTCAATCCTGAAGGTTTAATGCTTAACGTGGGATTAGCTGTGATTTTCCCCAAATCAAAGCTCAGGGACAGAAATATCCCGCACCATGTGGTGGCTTGGGAAGGGCAGTTCTTCCACCTGGGAGAGGGGCTGGGGTGGGAGGGATCTTAAGGATCATTTATGGATCACCCAGGATGGCATCTGTCCCCTGGATCAAGAGTCAGAACCTCCAACAACAGGTTTTATTCAAGAAAATGGGATAATTATTGTTACAAATATTTGAAGGATCCACTGAATCCATAGGACTGACTCAGTTTAAACCTGGAGCTTCCTTTTCCTTCCCTTTTTGGTTAAATTACGGAATTAACTCAAGGGCCTCAAAGACAATGGTGCCACCCAATCCAGCAAAGAAACACAATTTTTAAACCCAAACCATAAGGAACAAAGGAACTAAAATGCTCGGAATTTGATGGATTCTGAGACTCAATTCCCGATTTTGGGGATATTTCATTCTCTGGGTGATTCCAGCACCCTGAGGGAGCATTTTGCTCCAAGAGCCCGTTGCCATGGCAACCAATGACTCCATGGATTTCCTGAGGCATCCAAGACATTCTCCAGTGCCTGGGTATTTCCTGGATTGGAATGGGGAGCACAGGTACAATTCCCAGGGCTCAGCCCAGTGTGTTACAAGGATTTGCTCCAGCACACACGATTCCACAGGCAAATCCAAGCATTCCAGCAAATCAGGGAACTTCACATCCTTAAAAGGCTGGGCTGGACCAGATCCATGTGGAAAAGTCTTCCCAAGACCCAGAGGGATCTGACCCAATCTCTGGGATTTATTAAAAGGCTTGGATTTTGTAAGGAAAAAACCTTGGATTTTGTAAGGAAAAAAACCTTGTTGTAAGCCAAGACAAAACTGATAAAAACGCTTCCGTTTCCTCAAAAACCAAAGACTACTTTCCATCAAAAAAATCTTCTGCTTCCTTAAGCCATTTTCCCGGGAATTTTAGTCCCCAGCACAACGAAGCTCGTTGGGATTTTGGGTGGAAAAATGGCACTTACTGTAGCCGGCGGTGGCGGAATTCCCTCCGTAGCCGTAGCTCCCGTACCCAGCCCCTGGAGCAGGAGAAAATGTTGGAATAAACAAGAGATTCCAAGGGTGAAATGTCCCGAATTTGGGGGGTCATTCCCCCACAGAGGGCTCTGGGAAATCCCAGTGACATGGACACAATGCCAGAGGGGGATCGGTTCCCTCACAGGGATTTGGGGGGCTCTGAAATGCCCAGGTGCCATGGACACAATGCCAGAGGGGGATCTGTTCCCTCACAGGGATTTGGGGGGCTCTGAAATGCCCAGGTGCCATGGACACAGTGCCGGGGGGAGTTCATTCCCCCACAGAGGGTTCTGGAATCTCCAGGTGCCATGGAGGGTTCTGGAATCTCCAGGTGCCACGGACACGATACCAGGAGGGGGAAGGCTGGTGCCCAGGGGTGGCAGGGGGCTCCGAGTCCCCCCAGGTGAGCTCTGGCCCTCACCTGTGTTCATGTAGCCGCCGTGGTTGCCGCCGAAGCCGCCCCGGCCTCTCCCCCGGCCCCGCATGTTGCCGCCCCGGCCGCGGCCCCGCATGTTGGGGGGCGGGGGGGCCTCGTTGTGCATGGGCCCCCCGCCCATCCCGAAGCCTGGGTTGTGCTGCTGAGGGGACAAGGAGAGGGGAGGGGTGTCACTCGGAGCTGGGCTGAGGCATTTCCCAAAACACCTCCCAAAACAGAGCCCTGAACGCCGCTTCCCCGGAACGAGAGCCAGCGAGGTGGGCCCCAAATTCAGGCACCTCCGAATTCAGAGGTTTTTTGCTGCAAAACCTGATGGGTTTCGTGCTTCCAAGCTGTTTGCTCTGCTCCCATTCCAAGAAAAGGATCAAACCCCACAGCCAGTGAGTTACACCCCAGAATTAGACGCCAGCTCTCTTCCCATTCCAGACCAATTCCAATCACCCTTTTATTGTTTCAGACCAGTCCTGATCTGTATTTTCTGAGCTTGGTCTGGGTTCCCATTGGTCTTTTCCCACTCCAGACCCATTCCCACCCATCTTTTCCCATTCCAGAGCTGTGAGAACGTGGATTTCACTCACTTTGACTGGGAACTTGGGGCCACCCCTGGCTGGGACAGGGGCTCTTTTCTTCTTGTTCTGCTCGATGGCAACGGGAGCATCTGGGAACAGCTTCTCCAGTGCAGCCAGTGCCGCGTAGGCTTTGGCCACCTTCTTGTTTGAGCCAGCACCTTGGAACTTCTGCCCGTCCACCTCCACCTTGGGAAGGGATGGAACCACACAATGAAGTGGGAAAGGGCAGGAAAAGATGGGAGACCTACAGGGAACCCCAGAGCTGGAAGTGTTACAGGTTGTCCCTGCCCATTAATGAGCTTTAAAAGGTTTCTCCCAACCCAAACATCTTGGATTTGATGATTTAAACTCTTGGGAAGGAGATGAGGTGGCTTTCCCAGGTCTTTTCTCACCCAAGGAGCTCTGGACTGGAGCTGCTGGGGGGGCAGGAGGCCCCGTGTGCCCTCACCTCCATGACAAAGCGCTTGTCGTGGCTCCCGCCCGTCTCCGAGATCAGCTCGTACTTGAGCCCGCGCCGCTTCTCGTTCAGCTCCATCACCGGGTTCTTCCCGTGCTTTGTCAGGATTGGTCCCTGCTGCTTCACGTTCTGCAGGTGGAGAGAGGCTGGATGAGCCCCAAAAAGTCCCCAGAGGACACGGAGTTGCTTCCCAACCTTCTTGGGAAAGACCCCCAAGGAGCCACTTCTGCCTCCCGAAAAACACCCCCAAGCACAGCTGGCACGGTGCCACGTGCCCCTTGCCGTGTCCCCCCTCCTCCCTGTGCCCCCCACCCACCTCAGGGGTCTGATCCGAGGGGGGTGAGGCCGCCGTGGGCGTCGACACGGTTTCCACGACGGGCGGAGGAGCCACCACCACCGGCTTCGTCTCCGTCTCCTCCGCCGACTCGTCGCCCTTCCCGGAGTCCTTGCCTTCCACTCCGGTGGGCAAACCCATGTCCTGCAGCACCTGGAGGGCAGCAGGGACGTCAGGAGCTGTGCTCAAGCACCACTCGTTTGGGAAAGCACTCCAAGACGTTGCTCCAGGCCATTTATTTACTCTCTCTGCTGCTTGGCATTCCCGAATCCCGCAGGAACTCCAGGGGACACTCAAGGCTGGGAGCTCCCGGGGCTGCTCCCAGCCCATCCCGGAGGTTCTGGCAGTTTTCCCATTCCCACTCCCACTCCCATTCCCATGCTCACCTTCACAGCCACGTGAAGCTTCGCCGTTTTCTTGGACGGCCCCGAGGCCTCGAAGGTGCTGCCGTCGATCTCCACGGACATGGTGAAGATGGGAGCGTGCACGGGGCCGGTCTGGGACACCAGTTTGTACTGGAGCCCTGGTTTGAGCTGGTTCAGCTTCATCAGCGCGTTCATGGCCTGTGGAGGCTCCAGCTTCTCCTCTGCACGGGGGAAGAACCAACACCCGGAGTTTGTGGGTGTTTGGCAGCTCCTTCGAAGAACCAAAACTGATTCCAGACCAGCGTTTTCCAGTTTGGGGCCAGTTCCAATTGGTATTGTATTGTTTCAGGCCAGTCCTGATGGGCATTTGCTAACCCCAGACCAGTTCCCATGGGTTTGTTCCCATTCCAGACCAGTTCCCACCAGTATTTTCCAATTGCAGATCAGTTCTGACTGGTCTTTTTCCATTTTAGACCAGTCCTGACCAGTATTTTCTGATCTCAGACAAGTTCCAACTGGTCTTTTCTCTTTTTAGACCAGTTCCTATTGATCTTTTCCCATTCCAAACCATTTCCTATTAACCTTTCCCAATTCCAGACCAGTCCTCATTGATCTTTTCCAATTCCAGACCAGTTCTGACTGGTCTTTTCCTATTTCAGACCAGTTCCCATCAGTCTTTTCCAACTCTCAGACAAGTCCTGATCTTTTCCTGCTTGGTTTCAGTTTTACCCAGCACAAATCTCCCAGTTTTCAATTATTTTAGCCACCCCTACACCCTGTACCTCCTACCTACAGCTCCCCCAAGCCTCCAGTCCTGCACCTGAGCCCCGCTGTCTGTACCCCCAGTTTCCACCCCGTTTCCCCCCCAGGCCGTACCTACCTCTCGTTAACTCAATACCTTTTTTCTGAATCTTCTTTTTCTTTTTGCTGGGGGATTTCTCCTCCCCATCCTCCTCCATTGGCCGCTTCATGGGGGTCACGGCATACGTGGTGCTGGGCGGGATCTGAACTGCAGCAACGAGCACAAGCGCTCCCTAAATGCCCCGTTTTCCACCCAAACCCTCGGGAGGGGATACGGGGCCGTCCCCTCCTGCTACGTACCAGTATAATCGACTGGGTTCTCGTTCTTTGGTTTCTTGGGCATTTTGGAGGGCAGGGGATCCATGCCCAGGACCTTGTGGAGCTGGCCGAAGGCGGCGAGCCGGAGCGCGTGCTGGGGACAGGAGCGGGGGTCAGCGGGAGCGGCCGGAGCCCCCGCTGACCACTGCCCCACACAGCCCCCCTGCACCGACCCGTCCTCAGTGGGGCTCTCGGGACTGAGGCTTTGGGGGACCTTCACCCAAAAAGGAGCGTCGGGACAATTCGCTACTCAACACCTGACTCTTGCTCTGGGTGGCCAAACTATGGGGCTCACGTGGGTGGCCTGGTGGAGTGACCATGGCACCAAGTGACCACAGCACGGTGTGACCACAGTGCTGAGTGACCATGGTGCCGAGTGACCGTGGGGCTGATCTACGCTGGCCGAGGGAGCCGGGAGCGGAGCGAGCCGGGGATTGGGAAGGGCCGGATGGAGGTCACACTATACCTGAGCACTCTGTGTGATATCTTCCCTTTGTTGTCTGTCTAGATGCCCAATAGCATCAGTGGCTTCTTTTTCACAAGGGTCATAAATACCAGAACCATCTGAAGGCAGGAAACAAGGAAGATATGCAGAGAATTATCCCGGGTCTCTACCCTAAATTCCCTGGGGCAGCTCCGGAGGCGCGGACCGCCGGGATTCCTGTGGGAATGCGCTCCCCGGGAGCCAAATCCCGCTGGCACCTCTCTACACGGGGCTCCGGAGGACGGGAGGGCCAGGAAGCTCCGCGTGCCCGTGGGGACCGAGGGGCTCCCGACCGCCAGCACCCCCCGCGCTCCGCCCGGCTCCGCTCCCGCGGCCAGAGCTCACCTGGCCAAAGCTCACCTGGCCAGGGCTCACCTGGCCGGGGCTCACCTGGCCGGGGCTCACCTGGCCGGGGCTCACCTGGCCGAAGCTCACCCGGCCAGAGCTCACCTGGCCAGAGCTCAGCTGGCCAGAGCTCAGCTAGCCAGGGCTCACCTGGCCGGGGCTCACCTGGCCAAAGCNCGGCCAGATCTCACTGGGCCAGATCTCACTCGGCCAGATCTCACTGGGCCAGATCTCACTCGGCCAGATCTCACCCAGCCAGAGCTCACCTGGCCAGAGCTCACCTGGCTGGGGTTCACCGGGTCAGAGCTCACCTGGTCAGATCTCACCTGGCCAGATCTCACTCGGCCAGATCTCACCCAGCCAGAGCTCACCTGGCCAGATCTCACCCAGCCAGAGCTCACCTGGTCAGATCTCACCTGGCCAGATCTCACCCAGCCAGATCTCACCCAGCCAGAGCTCACCTGGCCAGAGCTCACCTGGCTGGGGTTCCCCGGGCCAGATCTCACCCAGCCAGAGCTCACCTGGCATGACGATGCCCGAGGCCAGGCACTCCAGCACGCGGCGCAGCGCCTCGCCCGCGCCCATCGGCCGGTTCGCCGTCCCGATGGATTTCTCACACAGCAGCTCCAGAGGCTGCAAGGCAAGGAGGGAAGTGAGGGCGGGGAGAGGGGAGAGGGAGCCCGGAGAGGGACCCTGGGAGAGGGACCCCTGGAAAGGGAAAATGGACCCCTGGAAAGAGATCCCAGAGAGGGATCCTGGGAAAGGGATGTGGAAGAAGGGCCCCCAAAGAAGAGATCCTGGCAAAGAGGAACAGGACTCCTGGAAAGGGATCCTGGGAGAGGGAGCCCAGGAAACGCGCCAGGAAAAGGGATCCCTGGAAAGGGATCCCAGGAAGGACTCCAGGGAAGGGACCCATCTGGGAGCAGCTTCCGGTTCCCAAAGGAGGACAGGAGCCAGGCTGTGGAAGTGGGGAATGGATAAAACAGTTTGATAACAATGTGACTTGATAATTAATAAAACAAGCTGATTATGTGGTTTGATAACTGATAAAACTGTTTGTTAATTGATAAAGAAAACTGATGATGGTATTTGAGGACAGCGTGGTTTGGTAAGTAATAAAGTCATTTGGTAACTGATAAAACTATTTGATAACAAGACTAGAAAATTAATAAAAATATTTTAAAATAACATGATTTGATACTTTGTATTTGGTGAAAAATGACTCGATAATTTATAAAACAATTTGATAATGATAATGTGTTTTGATAACTGATAAAACAATTTGGTAGTAACAAGACAGCTGATAACACTGACAGTAATGTGATTCGGTAGCTGATTAAATGTTTTGATAATAATGTGATTTAACAATTGGTAAAACAATTAGACAGTGAGGTGAGTTGATAATTGATAAATCAATTCAGTAACAACCTGAGCTGATGGTTGATAAAGCAATTCAGTACCGAGGTGAGTTGATAATTCATTACCAATCTGACAACAATATGAGTTCATAATTAGTAAAGCAAGCTCAGATGACAATTAATAAACCCATTTGCACCACGGACATTTAGATTTGTGTCTCTCAGTGCAGAGAAGTCGTTCATCCATGGAAATCCCCAACCTGGAACCCTGGGAAAGAGCAGAGCTGGACTGGGAGGAAGGGGAAAAGGGGAATTACCCATCCTCGGAGCGGGGCCCAGGTGGGAACGCGAGTGCACAGGTCCCGCAGCACGCGGATGACGATGACGCACGACTTCAGCCCGTTGGCCCTGGCCTGGAAGCGGAACCAAACCACACAGGGGTTCACCGAGCGCCCGCCCGCGCCGCCGACGCTCCCTCCGGGTGCTGCTTTGCCGAGGGGAAAGCCGGAGCCTGGGCCCGCGCCCGCAGCTCGGAGCCGCGCCGGCCGAGGCTTGGCCAAGGGGTTGGCCAAGGCAATGGCCAAGGCTTGGCCAAGGTCCTGGCCAAAGCTTAGCCAAGGTCTTAGCCAAGGTCCTAGCCAAAGCTTGGCCGAGGTCCTAGCCAAGGCTTAGCCAAGGTCGTGGCCAAGTTCCTGGCCAAGGCTTAGCCAAGGTCTTAGCCAAGGTCCTAGCCAAAGCTTGGCCGAGGTCCTAGCCAAGGGGTTGGCCAAGGTCTCAGCCAAGGTCCTAGCCAAGGCTTGGCTGAGGTCCTAGCCAAGGGGTTGGCCAAGGTCTTAGCCATAGTCCTAGCCAAGGTCCTAGCCAAGGGGTTGGCCAAGGTCTTAGCCAAGGTCCTGACCAAGGGGTTGGCCAAGGTCTTAGCCAAGGTCCTGACCAAGGGGTTGGCCAAGGTCTTAGCCAAGCTCCTGGCCAAGGGGACGTTACTCCTCACACAAAGCGGCAGCGCCGCGGCTGCTCCGTACAGAGGCTCCTAAGTCGCTGCAGCGCCCACAGTCCGGGACCTCCGAGCGGCCAGCGGCCACTTGAAACTCCAACTCCAAAAAAACACTCAGCCCCTTAAAAGAGTTTACCAATGTTTCTACTTAAAGATAAATATAAGAACAAAATGCAAACCTGGAACCACTTGGCGTGGCGCAGAGACGCCAAGGCAGCAAGGCATTTCTGCCTGTCCAGAACGTCCGGGGAGTCGGTGACTGAGAGCGTTTCTAGTCGTGGATGGAATAAGAAGACAAGGCACGGTTTGACCAAGGGGCTTCTGTCGGGCCGAGGGGGATGAGGCAGCATCCTAACGGGCAGCTGAGGCTCCCAAAAAATCCTTGCTGGGATGCTGGGAGCAGGAGGGAAGGGGCTGCAGCACTGCCACTGCGCGGCCTCGCCTGGACGTGGGGGAAGCTCAAATCCCAGGGAGGGATGGGCTGGAATGTGCACTGGGAGGAGGAGGAGAAGGAGGAGGAGGAGGAAGAGGAAGAGGAGGAGACCGGGCATGAGGCTCGGTGGAGGGCACAGAAATAATTCCTGGATGGACGGAGAGGTGGCGGCGAGGCCGGTGATGGGGAAATTTGAGGGGGTGAAGCCCCGGCTCCGCAGCTGGAGCACAGGGGTGTGGGCAGGAGGGGAGGGCGAGGCTCGGAGAGGATCCAGGGAACCCTCCGCCCGGAAGGATGGCTGCCCCGGCCCCGGCCCGCGACAGAGAACGTCCTGTTGGTCAAAGGTCCAGCGTCCCTAAAATCGACAAACTAGAAGGCTCGGAGACGAGGTCAGAGATCAACACCAGAGATCAACAATCAAGAGCACAAAGAGGTCCCGGTTTGTGCTGCAGCAAAACTGAGGAAAGGCCTGAAGTCGCCCAAAATTGCTCGAGATCAGGGTTTTAGATAAGGCTAGTGCGGAGCGGGGGAACCGCCGGCCCTACGGAGCCCATCGGAATTGGAGCGCGCAACCAGCAGCTGCTGGAGTTCTGATTCCAAAGGGAATTTGGAGAAGCTAACTTTATCCAAAACTCTGCATCGCTTTCCGGAGTTCTGAACCTGAGGTGCTGGAAGAGCCGCGGGAGCAGCCCCGAGCACCCGGTGTTCTGCTGCAACACACACCGGGGGAACATCCCGGAACATCCCGGTTCATGGACATGCAACTCCTCGCACAAGAAGCCTTCAAGAGGGGTTTTTTTTTTTGGGTTTCTTACACAAATCTGGTCTCTATTTTCATGTCACTGCACTGACATGGCCGGGGACAAACCACGAGTAATACAACGAGATGATGAATTAGTGAACTAAAGGCCCAAGTGGAACCAAAAGAAAGGATAAAATAATAATACTTAAAGGAAAAAAAAAAAATAGAGCAAAATCCCGTGTGAAAGCTGCTCCTCAGCTTCGGAAGCTCGGTCCGGATAAACCACAAGTGGGATGGAGGAATTTGGTTTGGATTTGGCCAGGAAGAGCTGCCAGGGCTCCGGCCGAAGCTGAAGAGCACTTTCCTGGTCGGTAGCCGCGGGCTGCCGGGCGCCGGCCGGCCGTACCTCCGGCCAGCTGCTTCTCCAGCTCCTCCCTGACCACGGGCGACGTCAGGTGGATGGTCAGGGTCAGCGGGGGCTCCTTGGTGTTCTTGATGATGATGGCGGCGTCTCCCACGGACTGGATGATCTCGTACTTGTCCTCAGTGATCGCCTGCCACGTTGGGGTGGAGATGAGTTGGGATAAAGGTGGGTTTTAAAGTCCCCCACAACCCAAACCATTCCATGATTTGGAATCCCCCTCTGCTCTGGAGCCAGGGTGGGAGAGCTGGGAATGGTCTCCTGGAGCAGGGAAGGCTCTGGGGAGACCTTGGGGCCCCTTCCAGCGCCTAAAGGGGCTCCCAGAGATCTGCAGAGGGACTGGGGACAAGGGATGGAGGGACAGGACAAGAGCAAATGCCTTCACCCTGGAAAAGGGGAGACTTGGATGGATTTTGGGAAGAAATTCCTCCGTGTGAGGGCAGGGAGGGGCCAGGATGGAATTCCCAGAGAAGCTGTGACTGCCCCTGGACCTCTGGAAGTGCCCAAGGCCAGGCTGGACAGAGTTTGGAACAACTTGGCCTGTGGAATGTGTCCCTGCCCAGGAACAGGATGAGCTCCAAGGTCCCTTCCAACCCAAACCATCCCACAATTAATGAGAAGTTCATTAAGCAATCCCAAAGAAGGCCTCTGGAAATGATTTTCCAAGCCAGAACAGGGGCACCAGCACCACCCCAAAGGGAATTTCGCTCACCGCGAGCTGCACTCCCAGGTTGTCGGCGACTTTTTCCAGGAGCTTGGCCGTGGGCTTGTCCTTGCACAGCAGGACCAGCTCCAGGTCCAGGTCCCCCTTCAGCAGGAGCCCTTTGGCCACGAGCCCCACGCGCATCACCCCCCGCAGGGTCCTTGTCAGCTGCTCCGTGGCCTTCTGATCCCTGGGAAAGCACGGGGCAGCGTCACAGGGGCGGAATCCACGGCGGAGCTCACGGCAGGCGAGCGCCGACGCCGCACCCGACCGGGGGGATGGACCCGTGGGGTCAGCCCAGCACACGGGGCAGTCACCCCAACCCTGCCTTGGTGAATTCCCCTCAAGTCCTCCGCCAGGGAAGACAACTTTTCCACCACCGGCTGATGCCTTAAGTTTTAGCTTTCATATTTTTTCATACTCTGTGCTGTTTTAATGTGTAGTTCTGGGTTCCATATGAAGGGTTGGAAACTCTCTTCAGAGTAGGGAGAGAAAACAGCTCCTTTCTAGGTGGGGACCAAGATCAAATTTTAGGCCCAAGGGTGTAAACAACAGTGAAGAAGAAAAAAAGAACAAAGAAGATGGAGCTTCATAACCTGAAGCTGTAATTGGACAATTAACTCCAATATGCTGATGGCCCAGAGCTTATAAAAGTGTGAGACCTCATGAGCGGGCGTCCATTTTGAGACCATTACAAGACCATTACTGAATTACTTAAATATAGCCCCAAGAAGTTCTTGCATGGCCCAAACCGATTCTTTCAATAAATACCTTTTTGTTCTTTTACTCTACCCTCGTCTGTTCTCAGGTCAGCCTTTCTAGGCAACACAACGGGTGGGTTTTTAGGGATCTAGGCAGATTGTAGGGGTCTAAAGCAGGACGGCACTGCGCTCCTCACCCTCCTTCCTTGCTCTCCTCCTCGGCCGCCGTCTCCATGGACTCGGTCTCGGGCTGCTCCCCGCTGACTTTCTCCTGCTCGTCGATCCAGTCGGAGACGGCTTTGAGCGCCCGCTCCGTGTGGGACACCATGTTCTGCACGGCCTCCAGCTCCTCCTGCGTGGGGTACACGGCCGAGTGCTTGGCCATCACGTGCCGGTCGTCGTTCACAAAGATCCGCATCGGGCGCTGCGAGGGGCGGCCGGGAAAACGTTTAGGGAAGGGTCAGGGAACACTCACAGATATTCACCCCACACCCCGGAACCCGCCCGGCCCTTACCATTTTTGTTTCCTGCTGCCTGCCTGAACGTTTCGAAGGCGCTTATCTGGATTTTTCCGGCGAGCAGAGCGTCGCAGCACCGCGGCGTTCCGGGATCTGAAAGCAACAGAGAGCGGGTGAGCCGGGGCTGCCGCAGCAGCGGGAGCAGCAATTAGATCCCAGCTCGTTAGGCAAAGCCCAGCTTGCTGCTCCCGAGGATTTATATCCCTGAGACCTGCAGACTGACAATGGAGGAGCACAGAGCATCCGATCCTTATTGCCTTTTATTATTCCCAAGAGGCTTTCCCATGAAACGGGACTTTCCCAAAGCTCCTGCTCCCGTCTCCAAAGCAGACAGAACTCCCCTCTCCACACCGGAGCAGCTGCCCTGGGACAATTAATTAATTAAACAAGGGAAGAGCCAGGTGGGCCCCTCCTCTCTCTGCTCACATGCACAGATCCCTCTGCCGTATCCCTGGTTTTACGCCAAATCCACTGCCCAGCCCCAAAGCCACCCCGCTTTTTAGTCCAGGGGATGCAGAGTCTCTTCCCTGAGTTTATCAGGATAAACCAGGCAAATGCAGGTGGGAAGCCAGCGCTCAAGAGTCCTAGAATTCAACAGGTTCAGCCCAAGCGACACCAAATTCCTGCCTTTTTGTGGGAACTGCCCCCCATCGTTCAGCTCACCCAGAACTGGGGCTCCCATTTTTAGGTTAAAAACCAGGAAAGCTCATTCCCTCGAGCTGCTGTACGGACACACAGTTCCATCCAAGGAAACACCTCTCCTTCCAATCCTACCAGTTCATTCACAGGATGACTTAATAGTGTCATAAATCTGGATTTAATTGTAATTAAACCCTGATCAGCGCCGGCTAAGCAGGGAGAATCATTCCCAAGGAGCCACATAGCATCTCCTGGTGCCTCCTGAATGTCCAGTTACTTTCCTCAAAATCCCCTCAATTTCCTCCAGTCTGGATAAGGAAAGGGTTGAAATTCTCCCCAGCTGTTCCTACAGTCAGAATCACAACAGCAGCCAGAGAGCCTCCCATTATCTCCCTGCTGGGATTTTTGGAGGGAGAAATCTGGGAGCTGATGCTGGCTGCAGAACCACCAGATTGGTGTCTCCTGAGAAGAACACGGATTCAGTTAAACCAGGAGCCCAGTCCTGACACGGCCCTCGGAAACCGGACAAACTCTGGAATTTCACCTGGTTTGGACCTCGCCCACTCCTCCAGTCTCACCCCCAGCAGGAATTCACCAAACTTCCCGCGCTACGCTCGAGCCTCCCAAGGGAAGGAGGGACTCTCCCAAAGGCGTTTTTGGGAGGACGGATGGAAAAACAAGCAAAGGACGTAAAAGGCTGGAATTTCTGCCCTAAACGTGGGAAAGCGTGACACAGGCAAAGCCGCGCTTGGATTCAAGGCCGCGTTTTAAGAAAGAATTGGTGGCTTTTAGGTGTGTTTTGGCACCTGCCCGGGGTGCATGAGGAGCCAGACCACCACGGCCCCCACAGGGAGCAATCCAGGAGCCCCGGGAGCGCAGGTTCCAGCGGGAATCCCGGAGCGAGGGGGGCACGAAGCCCTCAGTCCCGCGGAGCAGCCGCGGCGGGAAGGGGCCGCCGGATTCCCGTCCCCCTCAACCCTCCAGAAACCGAGCGGCCACGGATAACGGGGCTGGACCAGCGGGAACTGTGAGGGAGCGGGAACAGAGGCCGGGAAAAGCTGAGGAGAGGAGAGCAGGATCTCGGTCCCGAGGGGGGAGTGCGGCTAAAATCCCCCCAAAGGGAATGATCCCACTGCAATTCCAGCCCGGGATGAGGCGGGATGGGCAGGGAAGAGGGGCTTTGAGCCCCCCCAAGGGGGATGACCCCATCTCCTCCATGATGCCCCCCCGAACATCCCACCCAGGGGCGGCTGAGGGGGCCGGGAAGGGACCAGCCCCCCTCAGACCCCCCATC
>VXBQ01000331.1:0-10235 GCA_013400175.1 Phainopepla nitens | reverse complement strand
GAGAACAACCTCAAAATCACCTTTTTTGGAGGGGGTTGACCTCAAACCCCCTTATTTTGAGGGGGTTTTGCCTCAACATCACCTTTTCTGAGGGAGTTTGACCTCAAAAATGCAGATTTCTCAGTGGCTTGACCTCAAAACCATTGAATTTTTGAGGGGAACAACCTCAAAGATGCCTTTTTGGAGGCATTTGACCACAAGAACACCTTCTGCCTTTGATGACCAGGGAAAATACATCAAACAGGTGGCTGAACGAGCACTTTGCTCCTTAAAAATCCCCTCTCAGAGACTCGACACCTGAGGGATTGTTTGAAAATCACTCAGATTCAGCCAAAACTCCCCGAAATCAGTGACCCCCTGACTCTGAAATGGCCGTTTTGGGGTGAAATGGGGCAGGGTTGGTGTCAGAGCCCTGGGATGTCACAGGAAAGGACACGACAGAACCAGGTCCAAACAGGCACTTTTTTTTATTTTTGGTCGCGACGCTGACGGACCCGCCGAGGCTCCGGAGCGTCGCAGCACCGTTAATGCCTCAAAAAACCCACATGAAAAACGAGCATTTCCATGTAAAACATCAGCCCCGCGGCTTTTGAGCAGTTTCCTGGGGTTCGGGGTTGTTTTCTTTGCCCACAGAACAATTTCGTGGGGACAGAAGCCACGTTTCCAGACAGGGGGGGAAAAAGCGCCGTTATTCCCAAATTCCGCCTTTTAATGCCTCGATCACGGAACACTGCCTGGGACAAGGAGCCCAGTCTTGGAGTGAAGCTTTTCCAGACCCTCGCTCTGAGTTTTCCCAAAAAAAAAAACCCCTAATTTACAGGAGTATTTCCCTCACTGTTCCCCATCACAGTCACTTTTCACCTCTAAAAAGCCACTTGGGCTTATTGGGAATAAAAATCCTAAATTCTCCTCAAATCCTGTGTGTGGCTGGGAGGCAGCCGAGCCAGCCCGGCTTCCTCAGGAACACATTTTCCCAGATTTCTTCTCTCCTTCCCCACTTTTCCCTCCAGCCTTCCAAATTCCTGCTGGTTTTATTTTTTTTGCCTTTTTCAGCAAATAAACCCAGTTCCTGCCACTCCTCGGCAGCGTTCCCCACACCTGAAGGGCCAGGATTTAGGAGGAAAACATCTGAAAAATCGAGGAGTGAGAGGGAATTCGCCCCCAACACAAAGGTTTTGAGCAGAAATAAAACCAAAACCACCCTGAAACCTGCACAGGGAGAGGGAAAAACTGAATAATTCCAGAGCATCAGGAGCTGCAGGACACGCACTGGAGGTGCTGGAATGGCTGTGAGTGAAACAAGGTCTGGTCATTATTCCCTGAATTATTCCCACTTATCACAAACAGGGGGGATTTGCCTCTTTTTAGCTTCATTTGATCTTTTCTGTTGAGCTTTACTGTTACTTTTTTAGCTTAGTTTTTTTCCTTTCCCTTCATTTTTCTGTCCTGCCCTTCACCTTTCTAGTTTTGTTTTTCTCTCTTTTTTTTTTTTCTGCTTCAATTTTCCCTTCCACTCCTCTGTCCATTGATCAGCTGCACTGAAAAACTAGGGGAGAAAGGGAAAGGTAATTTAAAGGTAATTAAAGATAAATTTAGGGATTTTTTTTTTTTTTTAAATTAGGGAAATTACAGTGTTCGATTCCAGCTAGGGAAGCTCTGCCCGGTGGCATCAGAGAAACCAAAACCCGCCCCCAAAAATTCACTGGAAAAGCTCCAAGTAACTGTAAGTGAAAACATCCTGGAAAAGCGAAATATACAAAAGCCCCCAAAGCATTGGATAATTCCAACTATTAGAAACGTCCCCTGGATGATACAAAACCTAAAGGTGGCAGGGAAATTGGGATAAAAAAGCAGCAAAAAGGGATGCCTCAGCACCAATTCCCAGAGCCCTGGGAGGGGGGAATTGGAATTGGGGGACCCCTCAACCTCTGGGAGCTGGGACTTGTCCCCCAAAGCCTCAGAGCCTTTCTTTAAGTCCTTTTTTTAACCAAATGAGCCCCCAAAAAAGCCCAATTGCTGGTGGTGGCTGCACCGGGTCTGAAGGTTAGTTCTGTTACCTTTTAGGTTGGAGTTAGTTATATTTCGGAGTTAATTGACTGCCTTTCAGCTCCGAAAAAAATCCCTTTTTCCCCTCCTGGCAGGAGCCCTGAGGTGCTGGCTGCTGCCACTGGCTTTGCTAAAATCACCCAGAATGAAACCAAAACCCCCCCAGGTGCATCCACGCCCCCTCCCCATTTTCGGGAGGGGGGATGTCCCAAAACCCCTCATGCATTTGGGAAGCTGGGCAAGGGTTTGCCCCAAACGGACAACTCTGGGGGACCAGACGCAGATTTTGGGGAGGAATCTGTGGAAGCTGCAGGTCCTCGAGAGGTTCAAGAACCGGGCAGAGCCTCAAGCCCCAAATTCTGCTCACGGCTCCCCCCGGCTCCCTTCTGCCTTCACTGGCCACAGAAGCACTAATTAGCTTATTCCTAAAAGAATTAATTAATTAATTGGGGCCCAAACCAGGGCCCTCACGTGTCAACAAAGGGCAGCAAGGGATGAGAAGTGATTCCAGCCCATCCCAGCTCTCCGGGCAGGAACGAACAACTATAATTCGATATTTAGGGAATATTTAGGGAACACCTCCTGAGGAGCTGCCTGAGGAAAGGCCGACCTCAGAAGGGTCGGGGATCAAAATGGGACCGAAATGGGATCGAAATGGGATCATAAACAGGATCAAACACAATTAAACTCTCTTTGGACCCCCCGGGAACTGGGATTTTGTCACAGCCCAGGAGCAGCCCCGCGGCTCGTTCCTCGTGGTCACCAGCACAAGGATTTAAGGCAGAGTCATCAACAATCCAGGATTTACCGACGCCCTCAGGCCGCTGGGAGGGCGCTCCGAGGTCCAGGGAGGGGAATGCCAGGCGGGACAGGCGGTGCTACGCCTCGGGCTGGCCCTTGTTGGTTTTCTTGAGCAGCTTCCTCAGGTTCTGAGACATGAAGTAGGGCTTCTCGGCCGAGCCGTCGTTGCGCTCCAGGTCCTCCACTGCAAAGAGAAATCCCCGGCCCCGTGGCGGGGGCAGACACGGGTTTGGTTGGTGGAAGAAAGAGGGAATTTGGGGGTTTTGTTCGTTGGTGGGGAAAGCTGAACAGAGCCGAGGGCAGGAGGGAGCCCTCAGCTCTTCCCAACAGCTCTGGAGCCAAAGCAAAGCGATTCCCCTCCTGCCAACGGGGAGCGTTTCCGACTGAGGAGCGTCCCGA
The DNA here is from genome assembly GCA_013400175.1 of Phainopepla nitens. Classification (NCBI taxonomy): domain Eukaryota; kingdom Metazoa; phylum Chordata; class Aves; order Passeriformes; family Bombycillidae; genus Phainopepla; species Phainopepla nitens. The sequence goes on along the minus strand of VXBQ01000331.1, from coordinate 6,989 downwards.
CGCGCCAAAAGGTTGGAAAATCCCAGCCACGCAGAAAAACAACACCCCAAAACCAAACAAAGCCAAACAAAGCCACAAAGCTCCCCGCTGGCAGTGCCCAGAGGGTGTTTTGAGAGGGATTTAGATCCTCCTGGGACCGGGAGCATCAGCGCCGAGGCTTTGTCCTGGGAGGGTCTGGCCACGAGAGCTGGTTCTTCAAAATCTTGATCATTTCTGGGCTGCCTGGAGGAGAAATCTCAACCCCCCGTGCCTGGAGTGAAACCCTCTGAGTCCCTCAGCCACCGAGTCCCAGTGGCCACCAAGTCCCTCGGCCACCGGTGACGGCTCCTGCCCCGGAGCTGGGACAGGGGACAGGGACGAGCTGGGCTAAAGCAGCGGGTGTGAAGGCAAAGCTCTGCAGCCTTGCCCAGAATCCTCCAAAACTGTGTGGTTTGCATAGAGATGGGGTGAGGAAAAGGGTGAGGAAATTGCAAGGAAAGGGGTGAGGAAATTGCAAGGAAAGAGGTGAGGAAAAGGCAAGGGAAGGGGTGAGGAAAGGACAAGGAAAGGGGTGAGGAAATTGCAAGGAAAAGTTTCGCTGCTCCTGGCTGAAGCAGACCCAGAGGAAACGCCCACAGACCACTTTGGGGTGGCAGAACCCGCTCGGCCCATCCCACAAAGCCCCGTCCCTGACCCCTGGCCAGATCCCTCATGCCAGCCCTCCCTCAGAACAAAGATCTCCGCGTCGAAACCACGACGGCCTCCAGGCACCGCGCTCCTGGCCGGGCGCCGCCGGGACCCCCAGCCGGCCCCGGGTGGGTTCTGTCGATGCAGGAACACGGAGTTTGGGGCAGGAAGGGAGGCTGGACACCGTCGGGGCGCTGAGGCTCGGCACCCACCACCCTCGAAGGACTTGCAGGGGACAGAAGGGCGCCGTGGGAGTCGCTGCCGGGCTCAGGGGGCCGGGCTCAGGGTCCCTAGCCTTGGCTATCGGTGCTTTTGGAAGGTTCTAGGTGCCCCTTGAGCAGGATCTCGCTGAGCTCGGGGGACATGTAGTAAGGCCTCTCCGGAGATCCATCGTTTCTCTCCAGATCTTCGCCTTTTGCAGCCCCGGGAAGAAGCGGCCGTGAAGGGGAAGAGCGAAAAGGGGCGGAAGAGCCGAGGGGGAGACAGGGCGGAGGTGGAGGATGGAGAATGTGTGACCAGAGATACACGGGAGGGGTGGAAAAGAAGGGAAACAGGGAGGAGAAAAAGGGAAACTGAGGTTAGTTGTGGTTAATTCCACCGAGCCCAAAGCACCAAAACAGAGGGAGAGACGCAGGAGCCCACGGAAAGGCTGGGGGTCTCTGCTGGAGCAGGCAGGGGACAGCAGGTGAGAAGGCAGGTGAGGAGTCAGGAAAGGAAAAAGCGGGAGGAAACCACAGAGAGGGAGCCTGGGATTGGGAGCAAACCCCCAAACTGGACACTCGGGGGGCTGAGCCTGATGGGAGAGGGGGGGTTTATTTTTTGCTGATACTCACAGAAGCAAAGGAAGAGGGTGTCCACGCACATGCCGTACACGCTGAAGAACCCGTGGGCAATGAGGTAGGAGCCCACGATCACCGTCTGGAAGAGACACCACACGCTGAGAGCACGGCCAGGAGCAGGGAGGAGGAGGAGGAGGAAAGTGCTGAATGCCACATTCCCCAGGGGAAGGAAGGAGGAGAAGCAAACAGGGCAGGACTGTTCGGCGTGGGGACAAAAGGCCTCAGCCTCCACTGGCCGGAGGCCAAAGCGGGCAGCGCAGCGGGGCACGGCGCCAGCAGCAGCCAACAAAGGGCTCATTGCACTGGCAACGGGGAAAACACCTCCAACAAAGGAGGTCCTTGAGGCGGCGGGCGTGGGGAGGGGTCGGCGTGGGGCATCTCTGTCCTCTCCTTCTGAAGTCACCCCGAGGAGAGAGGGCAGCTCACCAGAATCGGGACCCAGTAGTAATTCAGCGATGGCGCCGTGTCCTGGACCAGCTTGATCCGCTGGGTGAAGAAGAAGAAGGCGAGGATTCCTGGGAAAGCAAGATGGGAAACGGGATGGGAGGGAGCAGCTCCGCGGGAGGGGTGACCCAAGCGCAGCTTTTGGGACAGCACAGCTGCTGAGAGCAGCTGGATTCCCTGAGGAGAGACTTCCAGAAGGCAGCACTCACCCACGCTCCCCACGATGAGGAGCTTCCCCAGGAAGAAGAGGAAATCTGTGACTTTATCTAGCACGGCCACCCTGGGGACAAGAGAGGGGTGAGCTCCCTGCCCCGCGTTCAGCAGTAGCAGCCACAGCCTGGGGGGATTCCCCCAGATCTCACCTGATGATGTTCCTCATCAGCAGGAAGAACGCGTTCCGGGCCGAGGTGCAGAAGTTGGTGCCGTAGATGGCGATCTGGGCCGGAAAAATGGGGCAGAGGAGAGAGAAACGGGGCAGCACTGAGCCCACCAGCCAGGGCAGGGTGCAAATCCCACCTGGAACTGCTTTCCTGTCCACTGCCGGGTCAGGCGTGGCAGAGACCCGCAGCTGAGCACCCCTAACCCACAGAGGGTCCTCCCCAGAGCCAAGGGGACACGGCTGAGGCCGAGGTTTTCCAGCCAAACAGCTGAAAAATGCTGCAAAGCTCCCGCAGCACCGGGAGACAGGAATCCCAGGGAAATCCCCGAGCTGCCCCTGCGGCAGCCCCGGCCCTTCGAGGGCGTCGGTTTTGGGCGACTCTCACCATGATGTAGGCGTTCCTGTTGAGGAACTTGATGAATTTCTCCAGGCACCAGAAGCAGCACTTGAGGCAGCTCAGGAGGAACTTGGCAAACTTGTTCTCGGCGGCTGGAGGGCGCAGGGAGAGGGGTCAGCACCAGAGCTAGAGGGGGCCAGGTCTTCCAGCAGCCACTCTAAGGTCCCCAGTGAGACCTTGTTGCCACAGTTCCCCCACCCAAGCCCTGTCCTGGGTGCCCAGCGCGAGGCCCAGGCTGCTCTTCCCGCGCTCCCACTCGCTGTTGACATTTCCCAGTTGCACAGCACAGAATTCCCTGGCTGAGTCCCTTGGCTCCTGCCCCGGGAAACGCTTCCCAGAATCACGGAGTGGTTTGGGTTTTGGAAGGTTTGGATTTTTGCAGCTCACCCCATTCCACCCCCACCCACACCCCGCTCGCTGATCTCCCCATCCCCGTCCCACCCCCGGGTACCTTTCAGCCGGTGGTCCAGGTACTCCAGGGTGACCCTGATGACCTGCACGATGGCCAGCAGCAGCGAGCCGAAGGCCAGCGAGCCGGTGTGGTACCTAGGGACCGGAGACCACCGCGGTTAGAAAGGCACAACCCCCCAGAGCTCGCGGCTCGCCACCCGGGCGGGGACGGACGCACCGGAGCGCGCGGCCGAAGGCGGAGAAGAGCGGGAAGGCCGGCATGTCGTCGGGCTTCTTGAAGGCCCAGTAGTAGGAGGCGAAGGCGCCGGCCAGCGTCACCTGGCCCAGCGCGATGACGAAGTTGGCGAGCCAGAAGAACATGAAGACGTTGAAGAACTGCAGCACGATCAGGTACTTGTGGTAGGCGGTCTCGCCGCCGTAGAAGGCGAAGAGGCACTGGGCGTCGGGGCACAGCTTGGTGACGTTGGTGGTGTTGAAGGTCTGCAGGGGACACGGGACAGCGGTCAGCCCAGAGTGACCCCCTCGTGAGGGTCTCGTTGCTGACGGGTTCTGGGCTTCCCGAGGCGCTCACCTCGGGCTGGCAGGTCTGCCCTGAGAAGGGGCACGCCGACTCGTTGAACACCTTGTAGACAGCCTCGTTGGAGGTGGACAGGAAGCTGCGGGCCGCCGTTAAGGAGAGGCCGTTTTCTAAGCTCAGGCCTAAATCCCAACCAGGCTCCGCTGCTGCTCTTCCAGCCCGGGGTTTGTTTTGGGTTAAACCTCAGGGATTTAAGGTGGATCTGCAAGTGGATTTTGTTCAATGCCTGGGGAAACCTTGGACTTCTGGGGAACAGGGGTGCAGGGAAGAGGAAGAGGAAGAGGGAAGGATACACGGCAGTGCTGGCCCAGTAGGCGATGCAGAGGCACAGCAGGAAGAAGGTGCACAAGGGGAACAGCAGCGACGACATGACGTGACCGATGGCCCTGCGAGAATATGGTTGAAGCCTGGTTAAACCCCAGGTAAAGCCTGGTAAAACCCTGGTTAAACCCCAGTTAAACCCCAGTTTAACCCTGGTAAAACCCCAGTTCAACCCCGCAGCCAGACCTGCTGGCCTCCTTGATGAGCGCGATGGCGATGAGGATCCTCTTGCGCAGGAAGACGAGCAGCAGGATGATCACCAGCTCCAGCAGGCACAGGATGATCACTGCCAGGGCAAGGGCAACCCCGGGCAGGTGAGGGCCACCTTCCTCTCCCCCAGGGCAACCAACGCTCCTCCCGGAACGTCCAGCACCACCCAGCAAAGCCCCTTCCTCACATGAAACACCCCAAAAACCCGCTGTGACCCCCCCTTCTGCACGCCCCCTGTCCTGGGTGCCACCCCATTCCCGTGCCACTCACTGAACGCCAGCCAGGTCTGCCGCAGGTGGAGGTAGACACGGAGGTCGGTCTGGAAGCCCAGCTCCACCAGGGACACGTCCGAGCCCGCTTCCCCTTTTAGCTTGGCGTATTCCATGTAGCAGTGGAAGATTCCTGGGGCAATAAAAGCAGGAAATCATCCCGTTTGCACGGGGAAGGCGGAGGGAGGAGACGCCCGGCGTGTGAACTCCTGCAGCGCAAACCCCACTGGAAACAGGGCAAGAGGAACGGGGAAAAGGCAGGGAGGGGTTCCCAGCCCCCTGCTCACCGTATCCCAGCACCAGGATCACCATCACGATCATCACCCAGACCATGATCCCGGCCAGGAAGCGCAGCAGGACGATGAAGATCAGGCTGGCCACCATGGCGATGACAAGGCCTCTGCGGGAGGAAGGCAGCCGCGTGTCAGGAGGAGGAGGAGGAGGAGGAGGAGGAAGGGGGCACACACCCTCCCGCAGTGCCCCAAACGTGAGAACCACGGACGGCAGCGATGTGGCCGCTCGTGCTTTGCTCGATGGAAATCGTGGGAATTGTAAAACACTGGGAATCCCTGAGCCGTGCCCCGTGCTCACATGATGATCCAGTACCAGGACACTGTGTAATCCTCGAAGATCTTCATGGCCAGCTGCCGGGCCTCCAGCACCACGTTGGCTTTTCTGCAAGGAAACAGGCAAGCCCGATGGAGCAGGACCAGAGGGGGCGACCCCAAAACCAAGAAAATTCAACAATTCCGCACAGCACATTCAGCAAATTCCCTGGAGTCTCTCCTTGGCCGCCCTCCGCTCCCACACGGGATTCTGGAGCAGGATTTCTGGCAAGCCCCCGACACCTCGAACGGGCAAAGCGGCGCTAACGAAGCAGCTCTTAACGAGGGGCACCGGCCTGGGACTCACTTGGCCCCTTCCAGCAGCTCGGTGACGTTCCTGCGGTTCCCTTGGCCGTCTTCATAGGTGGTCTGGTTGCCCACCATGATGACGCCGTTCTTGGCCTCGATGGCTGGGAAGCACCTCCGTGCCACTGGCGAGACAGAGGAGGGGGCTCAGCTGGGAAAACGGGAACCCCAAACCCCCCCCAGAACCCCCAGAACCCCCAACCAGCCTCCGGAAAAGTCCCGGCGGAAGCCAGCGAGTCGTTAACGAGCTCCTCGCTAATTCCGGACGTACGGGGGGTGCTGGGAATGAGCATGGCCGGGCACTCCTTGTCCCTCAGCACCTCGATGGCAGCCTGGGTGGGGGGACAATGAGCCGGACGTCAGCGCTGCGGGCGGGAATCACCGCAGGGCGCGGGAGCACCGACCCCACGGCCCCACCTTCTGCGAGTTGAACTCGGGGGTGCAGAAATTCCGGTAGTATTCCAGCGCCGTGGCGTTCCTGTAGGCCGTCAGGTACGTCGAGTACCGGTCCGGGCATTTGGTGACACAGATCTGCGAGGGAGGGGGACACGGAGCGGGGGCTGCAGGCCCGGATTCTGCGGGGAACGAATCCGGGGAGCACGTGAGGGGCCGGGCCGTACCTGCGTGGTCGGGCACTGGAACTCCAGCAGCACCAGCGGGCTGGTGCACTTGACGATGTCGAAGTAGAAAAGGAAAGGTTTGTTCCTGCCAAACAAACCGAAACCGCCCGGTTTGGGGGGGCTCCGAGGCGCGCTCCCCGAGGAGTTCGGGGTCTCTGCGGCGGGAGCGCCCGGCACTCACTCGTTGGGGGTCCCCTGCTGCCCGCAGAACTGCCCGCGGCTGTCCGTGGGGTGGATCACCTTCCGGGGGTCCCCGTGGGTCCAGGCTGGGGGGCACAGGACGGTGACGCCGCGGTCAGCGTCCCCTGCAGCCCCCAGAGCCCCGCCCGGCCCCCCAGGACGTACCCACGACGCCGACCACCACGTAGCCCACGATGGCCACCACCAGCAGGACGCAGCAGATGATGTCAGTGCAGCCCCTGGCAGCAGGGACAGAAACGTTGGGGACAGCATGGATTTGGGGGCCCCGGATTTGGGGGCCCCGGATTTGGGGATCACCGGATTTGGGGGCCACCAGATTTGAGAATCACTGGATTTGAGGATCACTGGATTTGGGGACACTGGGGCGCTCTGCTCACCTGTCGTAGATGGGACCTTTGAAGGTCGGGTCATACTTCTGTGGTGTCCCTGTGGGGAGGAAGAGGAAGGGGAATGGGGAATGGCTGGGGTGGGAGGAAGGCCCTCCTCATCCTCCTCGCCCCACAGCGAGCAGAGCGGCGGGAGCCTAACGCTTCGCAAAAAAAATCCTCAGGAAAAGCGGAATCAGGAGGAAAAACATCTCCAGACACCCCTTGCCGGGCTGGGAAACAACGATTCCCTTGGAAAACTCATTCCCACAGGTGGCCCTGCCCAAAAACGTCCCCGAGCGGTGCCAAGAGGGACCCGAAATCCCACGGAAACACCACGGAAAGAAACCAGAAAAACAGCCAGAAAACTCCATGGGAG
>VXBQ01000319.1:7537-20645 GCA_013400175.1 Phainopepla nitens | reverse complement strand
GATAATAATAAAAATTATTCTCTCATTTCAAAAAATGATTATATGTGTTACTTTCATTGCTTTTCTGTGTGTCAGAGAGTACCTTGTATTACAAGCTAAAAAAAGAAAAATCATTCAGCTTGTGGCTTGAAAAGTATTCTTATTAAAAAAAAATCTGAAATGCAAACTCACTATAGAATTGCCCCTAAAAAGCAATTGATATTATCCAAATCTTGGAGTGAATAAACTAAACAGAAGCTTCAACATCTTAGGACTTGAGACTACGTATGAAAATCTCTCCAAGTGCTCTGGAAAACAAATGCTAAATACTAAATACCAAAGTCTATTCTCTGTTGCTGGGATTCTTCTCACTCTTATACTCTCATAACATTAACTTATGTGCAGGAGTGGCAGAAGTGGACTTTTGACCTATTAGATAGTTATATATAGTCACTTGGAAGTTGGTATAGCAAAGCTTACAAAAACCTGCTGCTCTTATTTCTGCAGGATGCTATTGCAAATTTGTACAACCAAATAATCCAAATAAAGCCTGTGAGGGTTTTTTTTGTTTGTTTTGGTTTGGGGGGTCGTTTTTGTTTTTGTTTGTGGGGGCATTTTTTTTTTGTTTATTTGGGGTGGGTTTTTTTGGTTTGGTTTGGTTTGGTTTGGTTTGGTTTGGGGTTTTTTGTAGCTTAGATGTAGGAACACTAAAACAAATAGTTTGGAGTATAGATATATGTGAATAGCCTATTTGCCAGTCAGGATTACAGATTTTTTGGGGACTTCTCTTCCTGTTAGAAGGAATGAGAAGCATCCAGAAAATCTGTTACGCTAAAGAACTTTTATGTCAGCTGCCTAAAGTGCTTAATTGTATTGTGGACAGAAGTACAGAACAATGGAAATGTTGTAAGGGTCTTCTAGTGGTTGCTGGTCCAACCTCTTTGATCCACCAGGGCCACATTGACCCAGTTTCCCGAGANGAAAAAGTGTTTCCTGATGCTCAGGAGGAATTTCCCATGCTACAGTGTGTGCTCATCACCTCTGTGTCCTGTTACTGGCTATGGAAAGAGCCTAGATCCATCCTCTTTGCACCCACCCTGCAAGTGTTTATATACTGTGCTGAAGTCCCCTGAGCTTTCTCCTCTCCAGGATGAGCTACTCCAGTTCACTCAGCCTTTCCTCATAGGAGTAAGATGCTTCAGTGCCTTCATCATCTTGGTGATCCTTCATGAGACTCTCTCCATTGTGCCCATGTCTGTCTTGTACTGGGGAGCCCAGAAGTGGACCCAGCACTCCAGATGTGGCCTCAGCCAATACTGAACAGAGGGGGCAGATGATCTCCCTCAACCTGCTGCAGCTCTCCTTCTATTGCAGCCCAGTGTGCCATTAGCATTCTTTGCTGGAAGAACTCATGCTGGTGCATGTTCAACCCTTGGTGTCCAGCAGGAGCCCCAGGGCCTTTCCTGACAAACTGCTTTCCAGCTGGGCATTCCCAGCCCGCGCTGGTGCCTGGGGTTGTTCCCAGCCGCACGACTCACTTCTTCCTGTGCCTGAGGTTCCTGTCAGCCCCTTTCTCCAGCCTGGCCGGGTGTCTCTGGTGTATCACACCAGCCCTCTGGTGGATCAGCCGCCCTCACAGCTCGGTGCCGCCGCCAAGGGCGCACCATCGCGCTGTCACCATCGCTCCGGGCACACCTGCCCCTGTGACACAGGATTGGACTCAGTACTGAGCTCTGCTCAGACTTGGTACCACTCATCACTCATCACCTCCCTTCAGGGTTCACTGTCCAGCCTCAGTTTTCAATCCACCTCCCTGTCTGGCCATCTAGCCCATAAATTCAGAGGTGTCTTTGTGAGGATTTTATAGTGAAATCTCCTCACGTACCAGGCCACTCATCTTATTGAAGTTTCTTATTGGTCAAGCATGACTTGCTCTTAGTGAATCCATGCTGACTTTCTGCATGCTTACTCCTGATGACTTTCTTGTACTTCAGGTGCCTGGAAATTGTTTCCAGCATTAGGTGCTCCACCACCTTCAAGGTGATGCTGGATCAAGGAGATCAAGGTGATACTGACCAGCCTGCAGTTCCCTGGGTGTCTGACTTGAAGATAGGAGTGACATTTGCTTTACTCCTGTCTTCAGGTAGTCCTCCCAGTAGCCAAAGTGATGTATGAAAGATTATTGGGAATGGTGTGGCAGTGACATCATGTGACATGATTCTCTTAGCATTCACAGATGCATCAGAGCCCATGGACTTAACTAAGTCCTGTGTGCTTAAGCAGTCTTTGAAAGGTCCTCTTCCACCAAGGATACATCTCCCTTGTTCCAGCCTGGGATCCCACCCGATCTCTGGAGCTTGGGATTCCTGAAGGCTGGAATTGGTGGTAGAGGCTGAGATGAAGAAAGCATTCAGTACCTCAGCCTTGTCCCTGTCCTGTGTTGCTGAGTTCCTCGGTGCCTCATTCAGCAGTGGGCACACGTTTTTTCAGGTATAGTTAAAGAAGCATAGTTAGAGAAGCCCTGCTTGTCTTTGACACCTCATCCCAGATTCAGTCCCTTCTGGGCTTTGTATTTCTTACCTTTGTCCCTAGAGGCTCAGACAGTGTTTTGGTATTCCTCCCATTACCTGATTTTGCGTTTGATTTTGTCCAGGAGCTCCTTGTTCATACATACTCCTGGCATTTTTCCCAACTTCCTACTCATTGGGAAATTGTCTTCACTGCTGTGAGTACACCTCTGTGGCCCAGGGTATTGATGATATGCCTGAATAGCCACTTACCTGTGACTTCTGAGTGATTAGCTGCTAATTCAGTTAAGTGATTGTCCATTGTTCTGTTCTTTGCCAAGTCAGAGAACTCCTTAGGCTGATGGCAGCAGAGAGGTATGGGAGCCACTGCCTATCTAAGCAAACCAGAAGGGAAAGAGAGTTGAGATAAGATGGAAAGATACAAAAGTTAAGGAAACAGAGGGAGGAAAAATTAATTACTAAAGTGCAAATGGGGAGGCACTTCCTTACAGAGCCAAAAAAGGGAAGAAATGTGAGAATAACAGTTGATACATCTTCAAAAGGAGCAAAGAAATTTACTCACATCTTAATTTTTATTATCAATTTCCTCACTGTGGGGAAGTAAGGAAATACAACTGAAAACCAGAGCTACTTCCTAAGGTACAGGAAAGAAATCTGTGCGAGTTGCTGCTATTAGGGGTGAGCAGCAAACTGACAGTTTAGCATGCCCAACTTAAATGTCACTGGTACCTGAGCTTTAATTAGTTTCATAATTATCTCTCATGTATATATGTATATGTATTGAAGATGTTCCTCATATTACTTTGAAGGTCTTTTTAAATTAAATGGTGTTGAACTTTGCTCTTATCTTTTTAGATTTGTCAATATGCATCAGTTTTCAGTTCTAAAAGTTTTCCCCACTTTTTCTGTGTACCAGGCTACCGAATGTCTGCACCACAAAAATGTCCAGAAGAAATGTATAAAATAATGCAAAGATGCTGGGACTACAAGCCAGAAAACCGGCCAAAATTCAGTGAGATTCAGAAAGAGCTCTCTTCAATAAAAAAGAAAGTGACGTAGTGGTGAAGAAGTGCCAAACTATGTCTGGGACTTTATTTTCCAGTGAAGTAATTGTTTCCTTCAAACACTATGCATTTATACAGCATTATTTGCAATATTCTTCTAGGATTACTTTGAAATTAACTGGTGTGCCATCTTGAATGGTGTCTACACCTGCATTAAAGATATGTACTGCGAAATGCTATATATCCAGTCACAGTAGTACTGTAATTTAGGTTACATGTACATAGGAAAGCACATACTATAAATTTAAGGGACTGTGGCTTTTATCTGTTTTACAGCAAGTAACTACTAGTAGCATTTTTAAGAGGTATTCTACTTTAAGCTGTGCTCTCACTCTGCTATCCCTGTCCTATATGTCAGCATATTAATGTGGGGATTGTCATATATGTTGGCCTTAAAACTGAAGACAGTTTTGACAAGTATTTCAACTAGAAGGTTTTTTGTTTTTTTTTTATTCTTTCTGCTTCTGATATACTAGGTGATACTTTGTTTTAAGCATGAAGCTCAGTTAGATTCTGGCTGCAAACATGCTTACTGAATGGAAAAATGCAGAATTTTTTTTGGTAGTTGATTTACTTGTGCATTTATTACCATACAATAGAAATATTTCCAGCTTTTTATGTGATCTACTTAAATTTGGCCTTTTTTTTCCTTCCATGCCATCAGAATTCAGTAATATGTTTCTTTAACTGTGACCTATGTTTATCTTAGAAAAAAAAGACCAATATAAAGTCTTGACTGCACATGCAAAGAAATACTGCAAACTATCTGCCTTCCAAAAAATATGTGAAAGTAGTAGGCCAAGAAGAATGTTTATTAATGATAGCAGCAGATAACAAATTTCATTGATCTTAGAGGAACTAAAGAGTATGTTGCTAGATTTGCTTTTGACCCTGATTTTTTCCCTTAAATTGGTAAATATTCTCAGAATGCAGCTGGAGCATGCAAAAGTTTATTCTGAACAAAAGAACATTTTATGCATGGTATCCAAAGGAAAATACTACTTCTGTATGGCATGAGGAAGTTGTTCAAACAACCAAAAGGAAAGAGGTGTTTAAAGCCTCTGACAGGGAACAGCAGAGTAGAAATACTAACCTTCTATTTTTCTTACATTATTGCAATCAAATATCAAAAGACTGGGGATAAACAAGGTTTAAATGCACCAAGAATATAAACCTTGTGTTTGTATATATATACATATAAATATATATTAAAAAAAAAAGCCAGAAAGAATAAAAACTTAGGAGATAAGGGAGGGAGGAAGTGCACCATTTGTTACTTTGACTCTGTGTCCTCTTTGCAGCTGGAATCGTTTTCTAGGGCTCTGCATAGAAATAGGAACAAGTTACCGTATCCCTGTCTGAGTTCCAGCATTAAGGTGCTTAAAATATTTCTAGGAATTTACTAAAACATTCAGATCAAGGGATACCAGTTGCTGCTAATGCAAGTAAGAAACAGGGATTGTAAGTAACACAGCATCTGGAATGTTAATTAGCCTTATATTTTAGTGTTACAGTGGGATTGAGATGTAGTGAAGTCAGTGGCTACATTACATTTTTATTTCTGTTTGGGTGGCTTTTCTATTGTCCACATCTTTTACTCTCTAAAGTATATTTACAGTAGTGCTGAGTGGTGGTTTAGGGCTATGTGTGACCAAAATACGTGTAGTTTAGAAGAATTTGTCTATTACATAGGAATTAGTGTCCAGCTACAACAGTGAATGGTTGTGTGGGAGCACATTGCCTACATTTGAGGTGGTACTGTCAGTATCAGCTGTAAGGAATGGTAAGTGCTTCTTGCATTTTGTTAAGTGATTTTTTTTCTTGGAGATAAGGAAGCATATATATACACATACTCATGGAAGTGTAGTGCTTGGAAAACTTGGTGGCATAAATTAAAACTTCATTGTAAGTGTATTGGATATATTTACTTAGTTCTGTACTTCAGGTAGCCCAGAGATATTTTTCAAGAGCAGTAGGAAGCGTTCTTGTTAGTTTGTATGCTTCTAAGTAGTACACAGAGTCTGTGCCTTAATTTGCTAGTATGCTAATGCAAGTGCAAGTGTACTAAGATTTAAGAAACGTTTCGCAATCATTTGTGAAAATCCGAGATTCATCCAACTGCATTTCCTTACGTATGCATCCCTGAAGTCTGCAAGGATAACAGTGTCAGCAATCACANATATGTATGTATGTATCACACTTCTGTTTAAATTTAAAGTCTTTTTAAAACAGGGGATTTCTACAGCATTAGGAAAATTTGTTACTGTTACTGAAGTAGGCACCAGTTCAGTTCAAAACTAGTAATACTTTGGGGAATACCAGAATGGCTTTATAGGTATAGAATAAATTTCAGCACAGGTACATGTCTTTTCAATTATTTAAACCTTTTGTAGCATTAATTTAACAGTTTGTGGCAGAATTTCTTCATCATGTTTGACTTGTAATTGTTGAAACTATTCAATTTAGGAAGTGGAATCCATACCTATAGATCCTGTAGGCTTCTCACAGGAGCATTCACAACCAGCCCTAGCATGCCATGAAATTTAAAAGAAAGACATGGCACTAAAGAAGCAAAGCTGCAATATGTTCTCTCCATGGCCTTTTGATGACTTAATCTTGTCAGGTTAATCTTACCAGGTTAGCCAGATCCTGGTCATTTGGTTCATGTACTGTGTTTATCATAGAGAACTTAAAAAGAAGTTAAGCTTAGGTCTCTTTTGCAAACATGGATTTGAGGTTAGGTTGTTACACTGGCACTGTCACAACCAGAGGGAGCCTGAGGGAATCCTGAATTATTTTACATGGCTAAATGTAGGAAACTCTGAATACTGCTATCCTCAGCTTGTAAAGTGAGAGGGAATTCAAGAGGTTATCTCTTATTTTCATGTTCGCCCTAGGAATTGCATTCATTCTTTTCAGAAAATTGCTTTGGTGGCAAGAAGTGCATCCTTAGTTTGTTTTTAGTAGAAAATAAATGCATATTAGCTTCCAAATCCAATCATCAGTGAAATCATAAGGTTTTCTAGCTTCTTTATTTTATGAAAAGTAAAATAGTGAAAACTATTTTGTCTGGAAACAAACCTTGCTTCAGTAAAGGGTGGTGTCGTAGAGTTAGCATCCCACGAAGGCATTATCTTTGAAATGTGCATTTTCATTAGTTTCTGTGAAAACCAATGAACTAGTTTTTCATTTATCAACTACAGTTATATTGCCTTTCTTCTTAAAAAAAATATGCCTATTTGTAGAGTTGCCTAAGACTTTTCTGGAAATTGTTATTGGGAAGTGCATCACTAGAAGGCCATCAGTGAGAACTGCAGCTGGTAAAGCCCATTCTTACTGACAGGAAAGATAAAACTGGTTAAGGAAATATTAGGTTATTCAATACTTAGGTATTTTTTCTTTCATGTCTTTGACCACCTGTTATGCTTACTTAAATCCTGCAAGCACATCATTAAAAGTGACTATGAAGTTACCCATTTGTTATCTCTTTATAGCTATTTTGTTACCCTTTTTGCACCCATTGTAACGGTAATAAAGAAAACAAAAAATAAGAAAAAAAACCCACATTTTTTTTAAGTTACACTGTAACCAAGTCTCAGAAGCATTTACAAATGTCTCCCCTCCAATTTCCTCGGATGTGCTGCTGCACAAATATTAGCAACAGTGATTAAATGCTAGCCCTGTTTCCAGTATTCTTGCTGTCATATCCTCTAAATGTCAGTGCTACTCACAGACTTGAGGGAGTGCAATATTTGAAGACCTAAGCTAGTGTGTAAATAATGTCATTAAACATGGTATTCAACAGTTCTGAAAATAATTGATTGTCACAAATAATAACTCATTATAAAGATTAAATAAAGAGAAAGAAGCTGAGAGAGTTCACTTCCTGTAACAGTTGTCCTGTTTGTAGGCACTAGAAATATTTGTTTGTGCCAATGTCTGGTTGTGCACTTGGATTTGTAACGTTTTTATGGCTAAGCATAAAACAGTGTGCTATTAAAGGAAGAGTTTACCAATTATTTATTTTTTTCCCCTAAAGCACAAAAGGACTTCAGATATTGTTGGAAGCTTTCTTCCTAGGCAAGTCAGGGAAGAATACCCCTGCTACCAATGAAGTCATGCATTTTTTTCTTCTTAGAATAGTTTTCATGCAGTCCTTCACTTCCAGTAATACAGGACCTCAATTAGTAATTAGAAGGTACATGGCAAGTCTGATATTCCTGAAGTGGTCAGTTTGAAAGATCAGCTCTGTTAAAAATGTTTTCTTCCAGTTTCCTTCTGCAGATTTACTTGAAAATGAAACAAACAAACAAAAAAGCAGTCCTTAATCATCAGCAACAACTTACTAGGAAAGTGAATCAACCTCAGGAGCCTGTCAAGTTTATCCAAGAGTAACTATAACTATTCCCTGGGGTAGCTTCCCATTATAAACAAATAAAGTTTAAAGGTGGAAAGCACCAAGTTGAAATGGAAGAATCCTTTCACTTGTCACATTATGAACAAGTATTACTACCATTTCTTTCCTCAGAATGGTACTGAATTGTGATTTCCAGCTCCTACATGCATTGCAGAATTGCCTATTAGTGTGTTATTACTAATAAACCCAACTTTATTTTGCTGAGACCTGCAATTTCAAAGAAGGGAAGATTCTGTCATTGAAAATTCCAGTAAGATCTGCCTGGCAGCTCCAACATTTTTATGTGTTTTCACATTCAGTTATCAGAGTCATTGTGTTCGTAAGTACCACATAGAACAGGAGTTGGAAGCATCTATCTTTAAACTTGCACAGTTTCAACCCTAGAATCCAACTTGATTTTGCTCCTCTTTCAAATAAGCAAAAGAAATTTCTGGTTTTCAGCCTTGCCACTACTCTATATAACAGAAAGGTTCAGAGATGTACTGTTCTCTCCCAGGGAATGCTACCTCCACCAACAACCCTAAATAACCATTATGTCTCCTTCTCCTGGATATAAAATTTCAGCTGGAATGTATTTCCAGGTCTAGAACTTGGGTGTTAACTCAGAATTGTTTCATTTTCAGGCAGTTTCATATTATTGGCTGTTTCAGAGAACCATTTTCTCAGGCATCATCTAGGCAGGTCTTAAATTAGAATTTTCAGATGGTTTATTTGGAGGCAGAGGGTGTGAGATAAACGACTAGTTAGGTCACTAGGTACAAATATTGTTTTGCAGGTGTTTGAGATCGTAGCTATGGAAGGGTAGTTCATTTAGAGATCTTAGATCCATATGCCTTCTCCAGACAAAAAACTGTTAGGCATACTTACAAAAAATGGATAAATAAAACCCTAAAATCTAGTTGACTGAGGTCATAAATTGAAAACATAGAAGAGCCGTGAACTAGATTCTTTCTTCCTCTGTCTCCCAGAGTGGAACGCCTTATAAATACAACTAGAGTTCATTGATTTACTGTTTATAGACTAATACTGCCTCTGAACCATTGTGGTAACCTAGGATTCACACTGGGCAGAGAACACTTGGAAAAAGTCCTGATTTGCTACTATTTGGAACTGTCAGCTAGTTTTAGAAACACAAATGTTTATAGATAAGTACTTAAGTTTTGTGAATACAGTAAGTGAGCCAGCCATTGAAACTCTTCATCAATATAAGGCAATTTGGCTTTTTAAAAGAAGAATCAGGTCCGTGATTCCCTCTGCATTATGCATGTTGAAATATGATTCAGAACTTTCCATTACTAAATAAAAAGATGAACAGTACTCTTTTCAGTCAGCTCAGACTTTCTCAACATATGAAGAATTCCATCACTGTTGTATGCAAATAATAATGCAAAATTCATGGATTACTGATAGGTAAACAACTGACTCTGAGCTGTTGCCTCAGTTCTCAAAGAATCTTTCAGCTCTTTAAAGAGGGCTGCAGTAAACTTACACTTCCAGCTGAGCTCTGCTGTAATTATCTGTACTCTTGCATCTCCCAAATATTTCCTAATCCTGAAGGCTCCATGTACCGCAGATGGCATCCTTTCCATTACCAAAAGAAGTTATTCTGGTGACAGTAAAGTCCAAATTCACTCCTGCTTTTGTTTAATTTAGAAGTACTGTGGTGATGTTATACTTTGATACCTAGGGCTATGTGTTTGTATGAAAATAGAAGTAACCATGAATCAAGGTGAAGCACATTGTTCAAATCACATTTTCAATGAAATTGCCGACCCTAGCTATATCACAATTTGTCCACATCATAAAATATATCAGAGGAATAACATTTGTGACTATCTGGTTTACAATACAGAACATCCTGCTCCACTCAGAGAGATTGTGAAGCTAAATACACTCCTTGACATTTTGCTGTCAGGCCAAATTGGAACAGTATCTTCAAAATCAACAGCAATTACTTAATTCCACCTAAGCCTTGTTGTGAGCTTCCTTCTTCTTAACAGACCTTTTCAGATTGTGTTAATTTTCATCTTTTTGCTTTCAGAAATTTGAATTCACTATGTCATACACCATTTACTTATAGTGATAATTATACACCCTCCCTCACTATGAAGTGCTGAGACCTGCAATTCTGGAGATAAGCATTATTGTTATGTACAGGGAGCTGGTCTTGCACTGGGTCTCAATTGAAACGTCTGTTTACATGTCTGCTTCCAGTGTTAATTGTACCATTACCTGTAAACCACAAGTTAATTTGTTTTTCCACTGAGCTTCCCACTAATTTTCACTAAAATGCTGAAAACATGTAATGGGAAAAAACCCCATGATTGAGGTTCATCACACAGGACACATAAGGCAGGCAGACTCCTACAGAGAAATATTGGGGAGTGAAATCCAGCATTAAACACCTGCCTGTACCTTCTGTTAAAGGACTTCTGGGCACGAAGCTTGGGCTGGGGTTGTAGGACTGCTGATTTTCATGTTGCATGTGTTGCATTCCCTCTGTGTAACTGTTGGCAGCTGGAGATGGAGCAGGGGTATTAGGGAAGGAGGGAAATTCACATCACTGGCCTGCCTTCACAAGCCAGACTTTTGTCACCAGTAGCCTTGAGTGGGCACAGTTGCCATTTGCAGATGTCTTTAGGTATCTATTCAGTTCTCAATTTTGTGCCAAAATATGCACCAGCAATATCAGGTAAAGCACCTTTTATGCTCTTTGTTGTTTAAAAATAATATATTTGTGAAACAGATCAATAATACATAACACTGGAAATGGGTCCTTCTTCCCTAAAGTACATGTAAAATAAAATAAAATAAAATAAACAACATTTGTGAGTTTATCTGGCTTTTAATCAAGTCTGAAAATGATAACTATGTTATACAGTTGCCAGTTGTCAGTCCTTTATAATTTTAAATAGATCTGCATTTTAACTTTATTTATTTGCCAACTTTTTATATACTTTAAAGTTACACTTTAGAACTCAAGCTAACTTTTTATTTTCTTAGGCTGCTATATAACAGATTTTCAGTATTCTTGTAAACTGCAGACCTTTTTTGAATAGTCCTTTGTCTTCTCCTTTGGACATGTTACCACTAATGAGTCTGCAGCCCCCTTTTTACTGTACTCTTCCAATAAATGTAAAATATTTGTATCAAGCTTTCTCATTTTACTTGATGTTTTGATATAAACAAGTTGTGTTTCTTCATTTGCTTCTCTAATCAAGTGGAAGACCAACTCTAGTAACATTGCTTTGAGAATAGCCACAACTGAAAATACTCTGTTTCACACAGCAGGGGGAAACCCAGTTTTATTTGGTTTTTTTTGGTTTTTTTTATATTTCTGGAGATGATCTCTGTATGATCCTCACTCACAGTTTTGCGTTCCTTTTGTTTTCCTTTTGCATATCAGAAGATATTGAAGCAAGGAGTAACCTAGAGGACAGAAGAGAAAGATGTTGAAACGAGCTGAGAACTTTGTTATGAGAATATTATTATGCCTTTAAAAATATAAATTAATGTTTTGAGATCCTGTGGGTAGCATAAAGTATGAATACCCCTATTTGAAGAACTTCTTCCACTACCTAATGCTCGCTGCAGATGCACCTTGTTTGAAGACCCAAAACCAGGTAGAAAGATGGGATTTTGGGTACCTGCACCTTACACGGTGTTGTAAAGCACTCTGCACACTGGCACAGCACTGTGATTTGCAATACTTAGTGCCAGTAAGTATTCACTTCGCTTAGTATAAAGAATTTATAGCACATAAGGCTATTTACAGTTCTGGTTCCTAAGTGGGACTGAGGTAGCTGAGGTTTTTATCAATTTTTTTCTGATAGAATACAGTTGTTCCCTTTTACAAACTCTTGGAGGAATTTTTCCCCACCATCTCCCAATAATCATGAATGGATGAGGCGTAAATCCAAAGCTTATTCCCTGAATTTCCCCAGGGTGTGTTGGAACTGAAGACAGCACAGCATGAGATTGCACACAGGTCTGGTACAATTCTGCTGAGACTAGTTTATTAGCAGGATAGTTTTAGAAAAAGTTACTGCAGCTAAATCTGTTCTGCTCAGTGATGCCTGGCACCCAAATAATAGAAATATGTTGTTTAAAACCTGCAACTGCCAAACACTGAGCAGCATAGGGTCATCAGATTTTCTCACTTGAAGTGTCACAGCAGTGAAATAGGAATGAGGTTGAAGAAAGGAGCCTTGGAGGAGATCAGCCTTTGAACAGTCCTATATTTTCTGCAGTTTAGAAGTACAGTTAAAAGACGGGCTGTTGAAAAGCTTTCGTCGATTAAAACTTCTCACGGGATCCCAAAGGACACTGATGCACAAGGACCACTTTAAATGGCAGATCACAGCATTTCCATATTCTTGAGATGCCCAATTTAGCCATGCAGGCACACCTTATCCTAACAAACCTCATGGCTTGTAAGAAGATGCAGTAAGAAAATGCTCCAAGGTAGATACTCCCCATTTCCCAGGTGACAATAACACCTTATTTTGTGTTTCAGCCAAAGTTCTTCACTAGGGACTTTCTATGCCTTGCTGACTTTTGAGCCCTAACCTTGCAGGTACTGTACAGCTGGCAAAACTCCACACAGAAGACATTTGGGCACAGAAGTTTTGATCCTGGATAACACTGCTTTTTTGGGATTCTTTTTCTAGACAGCCAGCATTTGATTGTCAAAGCTGGATCAGTTCTTTTTCTCCCTTTTAGATCCAAATACTGTGCATGCAAAGATGTTTTGATACTTGTGTACAAATCCTCTCTTGATGTTTGGCAGAAATATAATTTTTGTTAAATGAGGGAGAGATTAATCTTGCTCAGAGACACAGAAGAGGCTCACATCTGAAGACTCCAAGCAGAAGAATGTGCCTGCCTTCAGCCTGGTGATATGGGGAATTTGTGGTAAAGCGGGGATGGAGAGAGTTGTTTGGGGAGTGAGTGTTTTCTTTTTCAGCATATTCAGTGCAGAGGCACACTGGGTCTGTTGACTTCCATAAATGGTCTCCTGGATTCCTATGTTTCCACCAGCTCCACACTCTGGAAGTTTAACTTAGCCAAGGGCCATAGAGGGATCAAAAGCCAAGTATTGCTGTATTTAAGAGTTTTGG
>VXBQ01000304.1:16191-33077 GCA_013400175.1 Phainopepla nitens | reverse complement strand
TGCGCCTCCTAGCCGCGGGCCTCCTACAGCTCCTTTCGTTTTTGTCTCCCGCGAGGCAAGAGAAGTATCATCCGGCTCCAGCGGCCCTTCCCCGCTGCGCGCCTTGAAACGGATAGGAGACAGCCTGGCCGCCTTAGCTGAGGTTGTGCTCAGCTTCATCCCCGTCCAGCAGTGCGGTGGAAGCTTGCAGAGGTTATTCTGGTATCGCCTCTGGTGGGTGAGGGTTAAGCTCACTGCAGCGTCAGCTTCCTAAACTTCGTGTTTTGACATTTAGTAGCAGTGCCAGAGCTGTCTTTTAAACGAAATATTTAGCGGAGGCGGTGGTCTGAGGAAGGGCATCAGTGTCGTAATGATTATAGTACATCGAAACGACTTTTCTCCTTCACTTTGGACAATATAAGTTTTCTTCCTGGCCTTGACTGCATTTTACACAATAATTCAGAAAATAAAACTTGGTATGTACAAAGAAAGTTTTAATTAAAAACCAGAACCGCCAAAAACCTCACACAACCAAAAGAAATCGTGATCAAATTTCACAGGTTTCAGACACGGAAGTTTGATGTGTGTTAAACTGATTTTTTCCTCCCCACTGGATCTTGTAAGACGAAACTATTAGATTCAGTGATACGGAAATAGCAGAAAGTCTGATCAGGTTAGATGGGCTTTGAACAGCAGTTGTAGACTCTTATTTTGAGAATTTGATGCCTTTCTTAGCCCAGCCATCACCCAGTTATGATCTCTAAGGAAAAGAGTAGCTTTCCTTTTTCAAGCTCTGCCTTTTTGTGTTTTCTTGGTTGTTTAATTTGTTAGTGGATTTTATTGATGATGGATGGTAAAATTAAGGCAGGAAGAAATTCAGGAAAAAATTCTACGTCCTGTGAATATTATACAGCAATTTTAAACATAAGCTTCTTTTTAATGTTTGAAGAGAGAACACATGTATTCATAAGCATAGTAATTAAACGTTGAACCAACCTCTGCAGAACAGTTTTACTTCTATCACACGTATAATGCTGAACTTTAACTTGATTTTACTTGGCGTTATTTGGGATAATTTTGTAAGCTTTAGCAGTGATTAGAAGACCACAACCCACTTAAATTTCCACACAATAAAGATTAGTTCTCTGTATAAAATAATTTTCTAGGAGTGTATTTTTAACAGGTTGTTTCTCTCAGTACAGTATTATATAAAAAATATTTTAGTTTTAAAATAAAGCTTGGTTAACACCTCAGGCTAGAGATATTTCTTCCAGTTTTTTTGTGTCCTACCTGTATATTTTTGATATTTTAAATCATCGTCTTTCTGATGATGATTTTTGCACCTTTTTGAAAATACTTTCCCTAGGTTGGTATTATTCTTGACTGTTAATGGCTTCTGTATTTCATTACATTATTAAGTATGATCTGAATTACTGTTAATTTCGCAGTGTTTTCTTAAAGTTTAAAGCAATATATTACAGTTGGCCAGAGAAGAGAAATTATTTTATTTCCAAGTACACTTTTGCAACTAGAGTTGGAAAACTAACTCCTTCAGTAATATGCAGCTTAGTCTGTAGAAACTGAGCTTTTGTATCTCTGAGCTCGTTTTCTATTGCCTTCTTTAATAGAATTTCTACTCAAAACCTGTGTGGAAACTTACTTAGTTGAAGGTGAATATTTGTTGGCTTATTTTGCCTTCTAGGTACAAATGTTTAGCGTTTGTGCCTGTCTTTTGTACTTGATGCTTTCTTTCATTTTCACACTGAAAATATTGCTGATCTGTAAACCTGAAAGCTCTTGAGATTAATTATACATATAGTCTTAGTCCAAAATTGAGTATGTATTTATGAGCTGTTAGACTCTAATAATTTTGAAACGAAGGTGCTGTCATTCACTTTGTGCAAACAAAGCATCAGGGTTCTGATTTTTAAATACTTAACTCTCCGTGAGCAAAAACTTACTAAAATGTCAGGGGAGTTCAAATTACGCAGGGGAGAATTTGTAAAAGTAGTTGACAGTTTCTGAAACTGCACTGCCTGAGATTTTTTCCAAAAATATTTGTTAGCCACCTGCCCTGCACAGTTCTGTGGGATGCTGCCTAGGCTGAAATACAGACTGAAAAATCATCCCTTCCACGCTTGTCAGTTGTTAATGCTGTGCACTACAACAGTTTCAGTTTACAAGAATGGGCAACTATTTTTGGTTTGACTTTCTTCCAGTTTTAGTATAGTTTTAGTATCAATCCTTTTATTTCTGTGTCAGGGTGTCATTTAATTGGTTTTGATCTCAATTAATGGGAACTTTTGTTCTTTAATATTTTCTGAAGACAGACTTTCCCAATGAGGAAATTCACATTAGTAGTATTCTACAGGCAAGGAGCCATCTTACTACTATGAAATGTCTACACCTTTCTTCCTCTCTTAATTATTACAGGTTTTAAAAGACGCAGGGGTTTTGCAGCAGAAAGGTGTTGCTTAGTACAACAGATTGTAGCTGAGAGAGGTCTGTGTGGTAACAAATAGAAAAATGTATTCTTAAAATGGGAAGTATGGTGATTTTATGTACTTGTCTCTTTTGGGAAGTGGGGAAAGCTTAATTTTTCCGTATTTGAGAAGGTGTAGAGATGATACTACAGTTTTTTTAATTCTGTTGCAAAACCAATGGACAAGTCATTAATTTTTTTCACTGTAGAGGCCCATTGAAGTTGACTTAGTCACAGTATGGATTGTGGTGGTGCTTTCACCCCCCCATAGGCTGCACTTTGGTACCTGAGAAACACCAAAACAATTACACCAGTTTATTTGTTAAAAATGCTTCTGTTCAGCATCTCTTACAGCTGAGGCAATGAAGTAAAAAATTTAAAAATTCTAATTGTATGTTAGGAAAAATGCCAACCCTATATAATACGGAAATGTATTCTTTTAGGTTTATGTCAGCACTCACTGTTTTTATATACTGGAAGAAAATACATTGTCATGACCTAAGGCATTACTTAGGTCCTTCCTCTTCCTTAGTGTATCATCCCCATAGAAATGTGCACAGCTTGGCCACTGTGGATAACTGGGATATGTTTATAAGCAGGTAGTGCATTTTCTCATAGACATTTAAAAAAAAATTAAAATTGTGATGCCATGTTAAATTGGTAGGTGAGGATGTGTTTCTCCAAGGTTTTTTGAGACACTAGTTAGTTAGATAGGTTGGAGCATTATGCTCAAAATGCTACGGTTGTGGGCTTGCTCCCCATATGAGCCATTCATTTCAGAGCTGTACTTGCTGATCCTTGTGGATCCCTTCCAGCTCAGAATATTCCGTGATTCTTAAGCTTTCCTCTCTTGAATACAAATTTGGATACAGAAAAGAAGAAATGGAATGTGGTTTAAACCCTATAGAATGCTTTATTTATCCTGCATGTATCATCCCTCTGAGTTGCTGTTAAGTAGCTAAATGCGTTCTTTTAGAATACTGGTTTCTAAATGTACATGAAAATTATATACTGTTACGAGAAGAAAAAGCAGTGAGCTGTTTTTGTATGCAAAGTCCAATAATTGCTCAAGTTTTACATCTTTCTTCTGAGGAGAAGTCATAAGTTGAAGAAATTTATGGAATTATGGAAGCTGTTACATAATTCTTTGCAAGAATATTAAAAAAATCAGAAGTAAATTGTGATCTAATTAAGAATCATAACTTTAAAAGAATTGTTAACATGTAGTAGCTGAGTAGCTCTTCTAGTTTCAGTTTCTTGTATAAAAAATTTCTTTTTATAATTTTCTGCTGCTGGTATGTGCATGAATGTTTTGTTAACTTATTGTTTATTTGTCTCTTCTCAAAGCAAGAAGAAGAAGAATTCTGTCAATATAACTCATTCCTGTACTGGAGAACACCACTGCCTGCTATTGATTTGTCTGATATTCAGAACCTAGATGAAGAGACTCCACTGGGCGCTAAAACTGCTGCAAAGACTGATACCACAGAGACTGAAATGGAAACCTGATCAGTTGTGTCATGGCTGTGCACCTGTTCCCAGGAAACTCGTTTCCACTGAGATTCAGGTTTTGTTCCTTGGGTGAACAGTGAGCATGCTTATGCAGTTCGGGTGAAACTGTTGGGGCAGTCTTTAAAAGCAAATCTAAGTTGCCTTAGTGGATGGGTTAAACAGTATTGGGTACTTCACTGTAAGCTGTCTGAAGGCCTGCAGTAAGGTAACAAGAATACTTGAACACATGGAGGCAGACTGAAAGAAGAATACAGTCAATTTAGGACTTTGGAATGCAATTAAAAGAAATGGGGATATGTTACTTGTAAAAAGAAAATGCAAAATTATTTTCTCTGTCCTGAAAAAAAAAAAGTGTGGTACCTGACACTGAAATATTTAACATGTGAATTTGTCATAAAGCACACATACTCCAGCGATTGCTAATGTGTTTTTATTTTTTTCTGTATAATAGCTAAACCAAAAAATAAGAGTCCATGAAAATCGGACGAAACATTCCCTTTTCTATGCAAACCAAAAACAAGGTGTGGCAGAGAAGGGCAAGGAGTAGGGGCTGCTTTCTGCTGAAAGCTGCTGCTGTTCTGAAAGGTTTCATATTCTCAGTGTGAAAAAGTTTCTTTGCCTTTTTCACATTACGTACAGCAGTGGGCACCCAGTTTTTTATGTTTTATGTCTTTATGCTTTGGTTCATTCTATTGTTACTTCAATTCTTAGCCTTTGCGATGTTGCTCTGAACCAGTTGGCAGCATCTGTCTGACAGTTTTGGGCAGATGTGTCAAGAAAAGTTAGTGCAATATAAAATGACCACACACACTCTTTCAAACTTTACTAATGAGGTGTAGTTTTTGCAGAGACTGTGAATCTTGCAGAAAGTTTTTGCAGAAGTTCATACAAATAGTGTTTTTTTGCTGTGAAATACGACCTTAATGTTTGTGATTTGCAGTTTATTTACAAATTGAAGTACAATTAGAAAGGCATGTCTTTAATAATAGACTGAGGTTGTATGGGAAGACTTAGATTTTGCAAGTACCATTTGTGTTTAAGGATAGAAAACATTGTATTTTTTCTGTAATCATTATGGAAAAAAGCAACTTTTGAATTTTTTTTTTCTAATAATGTGTTTGCTAAAGGACAATACAGTTTTGCCTGTGTGTATGTGAAAACTTTGGCACTATTACTATGTGAAGTTCTTGATTTTTTTTCATAAGATTGCTGTTTCTGTATCTTTGTTGATTTATTAGGTCTTTTTGCTTAAAATAGTGAGCGTGTTAGCTTTCACTGTAAACACTTGGAAACTACTTCTGGTATCTGTGCTGCATAGGTATCTATCTGTGTTTGTTGTTTATTCATTTAGCTTCTTAAGATCTCTGAATACCTTCTGAAGAAAGGAGGTGGCTTAGTGACTTAAGCATTTCATGGTGCCTCTTTGGATATCTTTCTACCTTCTGTCTGATCAGCTGGATACATATTTGGACAATATTTATTTTTCTGAGGCAGTTTTAACATTTTGTTGAAGTCCGAGTACACCAAGTACAGTCTTAGGAGGTACTTTGAATTTTTATTTGAAGACAAACTTTTTCTGGCAAGAAGGCTATAAAACTGCTATTTCATGTTTACTATAACCAAAATAAATCAGTGAAAAAAATAGATCTGTTACTTTGGTGAGGTGTTTGGATTGGTTATATGATCCAGGGGGTTTTGACCCTAGACATTACTGGGTGTTCCTATATTTGTAAGTTTTATAACATTTCACACCATGCAGTATTTTGCCTTTTTAGCTAGTATCTTTGCAACACACTTTGCTCATTTAAAATCTGCTTGGTGCAGATACTCACAGTATATACATCCTAGCAATAGTGTCCTTTTTATTATTAAAATCTGTCATTCGCTCTATTCATGGGACAGAAGATGTTTCATTAATGTCTTTCTAATATATGTTTGATCTATTCCCTAACAAGATAAACAAGTCCTTTACAACATATTAAGCTTGCAGAGTGCTGTAAGCCATATGTTTACTTCATTTGCAATTGTGCTGTAGGCAAGCACTTTCCTCCTGGTTTGTTCCAGTTGTGGACTCTGTAATGGGGTGGAATGTTATGGCTACTTTTAAAGCGTTTCCCGAGCTGATTCATTTTTTCCATTCATCTCTTTGCAAATAAAGGTAAATTTAAAAGCCTTGGAAAACGACTTGAAATTACTCTTGAGAGTCTGGGATATACAAAAGGCTGGGCCAATAAGGGGCANGTTTTTTTTTAATTGGTTTGGGGAAAAGATTTTTTTAGAGAGAAGTGGAAAAAATTGTTTATTTAACAGTCAAAGCACTCCCCAGCACAAAATGAACAATACTAAACAACAAAATCTCTCACTGCTCTGAGGAGATGACAGATTCAGAAAAGTCCCTCTCATGGGTTGCTCAGTTCCCCAGCTCTGGAAAATGCTGCAGCCTGGGCCAGGCCCCGCTGGGTGCAGGTGGGAAGTCCCGGTGCTCTCTGGGCTTTCAGTCCAGAGTAGGTTCAAAACAGTTCCAAAAAAAGAACAAAACCACAGTCCAGGGAACTTCTCTGCCTCAGCGAGCTAAAACTAACTAAAAATAAGCAAAAGAGAGCTCTCTATGGCCGACTGCAGACAGACAGTCCAGAAGGATGCAGGGGAGTGAGTGCAGTTTCTGGTAACAAACTCTGCGCTTCTTCTCTCCCCCCTTCGCTCTCAGAGCCAGCCTTAAAGATGTAGAACTCAATATCTAGTACAAACAGACACACAATTGGGGATACAAGCTCCACAAAGTCACCCCAGGACACATTGAAATATTGTATATAAACTGTTTGTAAGCTTAAGATGTTTTGATTCGCATATGCATTAATATCCAGTGGAAAGAAAATGTTCTTTGAAAATAAAGAAATGCCATCATACATCTTGAGACTATTCGGTAGCTGCATACTGGCTGACAGTTTTAATTTTATATGGTTTTAAATTTCAGAGAGAAAATTTATATTTTGTATAATTAAATTGGGAGTTTGGTATTCTCTAAAATATTTCTCTCTAAAAGGAAATGCCAGTCACAAGTTTAAGAAACTGTAAGGGGTAACCACATCTAGACACCACCTGGGTTGTGATCAGGTGCCGCACCCGCAAGTTGCACCGTAAGGGTAGAGGCATAATAGTAAGATGTGGGAGTTAAATATGTTTCAAAGCAAATTTAAACAGCAAAGTAGCGCGACCAACATTTAGTGAATTTTTTTCATTATTGTAAGCTAAAGGGCTGTTTTACGTTGTCTGATTTGTGTTTATTGAAGGCTTGCATTATGTTTATGGTTCCGCAGATAGATAAGGAGCTGGGAGGAGATTAAAGCTCAGTGCATATCAGGAAAGTGAAGAAGTACTGTGAATAACAGGCTGCACAAGTGAATGTGTGTTGGGCAAGTAGACTGTGGTAGCAAGAAAGGAAAAAAAAGTTGGGGGATGGAAGGTAGGTGATCATGAAGTACCTCAGCCTGTGAGGGCAGATATAGTTGGCCAGCAGATCAATGACAAGAATATTTTCAGCCTTAACTCCATCTTCAGCACAGTAGCATTACAGTAATCTCAATATGGGTATCAACTAAATGTAGTAGGTTTCTCACTATTTTGACATTACTGGTTGATTTTTTTTCCTGTTGGCCAGGAATTTATTGGATGTTAAAAAAGCATGCTTGTATATAGGTACTTGGAAAATATATAGGGTCCTTCACAAAGAAGATAAAAGCATACAAATGTGTGTGTTACAAGATGAAACTGAAGATAGTTACTATCCAGCATCTGCCAGCGTGTTCTAACAAGAACAGTAGATTCATTTGGGGAAATTCATGTATTCTTTTGTGAGAGCATCTGACCACGACTGGTAAGAGGGGTTAGAGTGCGGACACTCACTTTTTCTGCAGCAAAACTTGTGCTCAAAGAAGCATTTCATAATAAATAATATGCCTGGGCAGGCTTAATTGCTTCCATGCCTACAGTTATAACTTTGGCACTCTAGGTGGCAATACACATTCACAGTAAGTTAACATGTATCTGGGAAGTGTTTTGGGTATGCTTTTATTCCAGACTGCTCCTGAAAATGCAAGGAGTGACATCACGAATGCTAATCATTTTCTTACAGTGATACATAAATAAGGGCAGATCAACTCAAAAGTTCCTGATCATAAGGTGACACAAGGTTTTCAGCATAACTAAAGTAAAAACGTTGTGTCAAGGAGTTTTGATTAATCTCTTAATTCTCTCCAAATCTCCTCATCCCCCAAGGAAAAAGAAACCAAAAAGCAGCCAGTCAAACCCAATTATCAATATAATACATGGGATTTTGTTGTCACTGCTTTGTATCACTGTTTCCTTCAGTTAGAACTGGGGAACACACTTTGCCGGATTGTGTGTTGGATGGAAACCTCAGCTGGTGGCTGAAGGCTACTTAAAGTGTCTAATGATAATATGAGGAAGAAAAAGGTAAGAAACTAACTCATGAAGTATTTAAATCTTTGTATCTGGGTAACTATTTGCGGTGTGTGAATAAAATTAGAGAAGGGAGATGCTTATTTTCCTATTTCCTGATTAAAATTCATACTTCATGCGAGAATTTTATGGTGATGTATAGCATATTTTAACAGTATACTTAAATTACTATTGCATTTGCAGGTAATAGTTGTAGTCAGCAGTAGTTTATGTTTTTAATGTTCTTGGTGAAGTATTCTTGTATTCATGACTTCTTAGTCACTTCTGAGGACTTAAAAAAGCATTGTTCTTTCTTCTCTTGAAACCATACAGATAATTACTTTTTCCCCTACTGAAGGAAAAATTCTTATTAGTGATATGTTACCATTCCAAGGGGAATAAATGTGAAAGCAGGATGGAGGCAAAGTAATTTTTTGTTTGTACATTTACTTTGTTTTTAAAAATATTGTGGTGGATGATTGTTTTCCTGCTTTTGTCTTATTTTACAATAATGAACTTTTGAAAGAAGCGATATGGACTAGATAAGCATTACATTTTTTTTCCACTTTTCTTACATGACTGCTTACAGTTCATATTCAGATTGGAATATGACGAACTAAGTGAACCAAGTATGAGATTGAGAAAATTGAACAAAAATAGCATTGTACTATCTGCAGTGATGTTTGAACTAGAGGAAAGCCTTTCATCCAGAGCTATGAATGGAAATGAGCCAACAATTAATTGCTCTCTTGCACAGGTGAATTTTGTAACATCCTTCATTTGAGTAGTAGTACACAGATGCTTTTCTATCTAAATTGAAATACAATAATTAATTATATTGGATCTACGCAGTGTCAAATACCTCTCTCTGAAGCCTGGTACTACATGCTGGATGTTTTCTTTTGACACTACAACTAGTAGAGTATGAAAATTGCTTTCAGTTTAATTCCTGGAATTAAAAAAAAAAAATCAAAACCACAAAAATACAAACACCTTATTTTGTTTCTGATTACATAATTATTATGTAAAAACTGCTTTAGCATAAACTACCAAAATCCTTTGGTTTCATGATCCATCAGTTGGAAACTACATTTTTTTTTTAAATCAAATAATCACAAAAGGTTGCATCTGTGTATGCTATAATAGTTTTTCTTCTTTTACCTTTATGAAATTGGAGAAACCTGTGATTGAAAAGAGGAAAATCTACTTCAAACAAACTTCTGCTTTCCAAATGCACGATATGCAAATACAAAGACACCAAAGACAGCTTTTAATTGTGGAAATTTAACTCATAAAAATAATTCTGAAGTATGATTGTGAAAATAAAAATCACACTACTTTGATGTGATTTTCCCAAGGATGGAACTAAACTCATTTCCTCTCCTAGTCTAGTCAGTTTTTCCTCTGAAAAGAAAAATACTGAAGATATTTTCATATGAGGAAGGAATTTAAGACAATACTACTTAAAATATTGCCTATGCTGATTCCTGTGATAATAAAAACTACAATTTAAAAACACACTATAGCATTTAGCAAACACATTGGTATAAAAATTATGTAAGGACTAATACACTGGGTTATAAGAGAAGAGTCTTGTTTCAGAAATGGGTGATTGCTGCAAGGAAAGAACCAACTTCTTAATTTCTTGAGTAGAAATAAGCTTAAATTTACTTTGCTTTCCTTTTAGAAATCTAGGTACCTAAAAGTGAAATTAGAGCAGCAGCAACAAATAGCCAAGTTAATCAGTTTGACTGTTCATGTTATGGTATATTTCTGTTATTTAGTATGGGATAGCTACTCAAAACACTATTTAAAGCAATAGTTACCGTAACAGTGCTCTGCCTAGCTGACACCAGCACCTGCTGGTAACTACCTGCTGCTTTTCCAGCAGGGCATACTCAGAGCCATGCCCTGCAGGCCAGGTACAGCTTATAGGGTGAATCCAAATGGTTCCCTGCCTTTTCTGCTGCAGCTTGCCGTCAGGCTGTACCTGATGGGGACCCCTTGCCCAGACCCCACAATTGCTAGGGTAGCCTGTGAAAGGCAACGGTCAAGGTTGTTCCATGCCTGCAGCACAGTCAGCAGTTATTAAACGCACATGTCACATGAACATGGATGTGTCTTCGGCCTTTGGAAGACTGGCACAGACATTAGACGGCATTGTTCACCATGAAACTGCCCATCTTCTTGCACTGTATAACCTGGCATTGCTTTAAGTCTTGTTTTCTTGTTTTCCACTCTGAGGATGGGTGTGCTCAATCTACTTCACAGACATCCTAGTGAATTCAGGTTTTCCTCCTGCCTCCGGCCATAGGTCACTGAAGGACAGACTTCCTTCTTCCTTAGTGAAGCCTGCTGCTCCATGTACATTCATCACTGCTTAACCCTTGATTTTCAGGTACTTGATTTTTAGGTAATTTTAATTTTTTAAAAAAAAATTTCTTTTTGTGCATAGTTGATTTTTTGGTAAATAATTTTCAGTTAGTTCAAATTAAAGAGATCAGTCATGTGGATAAGGCTCTTTTTTCACTCTTAAGCATAAAGATTTTTGTTTGTCTCGTCTAAAGCTCAAAGCATTTGCTTTGGCACATCTTTGAATATGAATACTAACACAAACCTCCATCTTCCCAATTCTAACTTCTGTATAGTCCCTGTGAGAAAGATACCATAAAAACATAGAATGTTAAGGATTTAGCCTTAAAATAATTTTGAAGAGATTTAAAATCTAGTCCCAGTCCCTGTTGCCATGGAAAGGGACACCTCCCACTAGACCAGGTTGCTCAAGGCCTTATCCAGCCTGGCCTACAGCACTGCCAGGGTTGAGACATCTCCAGCTTCCCTGCAGGTCCCTTTCAGATACTGGAAGGTTGCTATGAGATCTCTTCTCAGGCTGCATGGTCCCAGCTTTCTCAGCCTGTCTTTGTCCTCTTCTCATGGCCCTCCTCTGGACCTGCTCCAACAGTTTCATGTCCTTCTTATGCTGGGAACCCCAGAGCTGTACACAAGGTGGGTGGCTCCAGGTGGGTCTCACAAGAGCAGAGCAGAGGGGCAGAATCACCCCCTTTATTATGCTGGCCACACTCCTTTGGATGTAGCCTGGAATGCCTTTGTCTTTCTGGGCTGCAAGTGCACACTGCTGGCCTATGCTGGGTTTTTCACCAACTATCCACCCCGACTCACTGGCCACAGGGCTGCTCTCAGTTATATCTCTGCCCCACCTGTGGGCGTGTCTGGGATTGCCCTGAGTCAGGTGTAGGACCTTGCACTTAGGTTTGTTGTACTTTATGAGGTTTGCATTGGCTCGCCTCTCAAGCCTGTCAAGGTCCCTCTGGATGGCATCGCTTCCCTCCAGCTTGTTTGGCTGCACCACTCAGCTTGGTGTCATTGGCAAACGTGCTGAGGGTGCTCTTGTTCCCAGTGTCCATGTCACCAGTAAAGAAGTTGAAGAGTATCAGCCCCATACCAACCCCAGCTTGTGCCTAGTATGGAAAAACAGGTGGGAAAGCAAAATACAGATTTTGAAAACTGTTTTAACAATGAGGACTTGAGAGCTCTGGGATAATGTCTGGAGGAAGTGTCACTGAAGAATCCATATGCCTGTCACTGGACACAGTCCAGGAAGCTAAGTCAGACAGAATTCTTATCTTCTAGGAGTACTCTGAAAGGTGATACTTTTGAAAAATCTGTTGACCACTCTGAGGAATACAAGGAATGAGGGAGCAAACAGAAGAGAGGTAATGTTTCTTGAGGACTATTCTACAAAACCTTCAAGATTGCTTGTTCTTAGAAGTAGGAATTGTGTTATTGGTCAATAAAGGCCCCGCAGAAATTTGGAAAATTTTAAAGGTGATCCTGTTTAGCTACACATACCATCTGAGGAGTCATTGAATGTTAGGTAAAACCACAACGTTGTCCTTTGATCCTGAATCTTCCTTGTGTTTGTCTTCACTACATGAAAGGAGGTTGTAGTGAGGCAGATGTTGGGGTTTTGTCCCAAGGAACAAGAGAAGACAAGAGGAAATAGTCTCAAGTTGTGCCAGGGAGACTTAGACTGCATATTAGGGTAACTTTCTTCACTAGAAGGGTAGCCAGGCATTAGGACAGGCTGCTCAGAAAAGTGACAGAGTCACCATCCCTGGAGGTTTTTAGAAGATGTCTAGATGTCTTAATGACATTGTTTAGTGGTGGTCTTGGCAGTACTAGGTTAATGGTTGGTTGATCTTCGAGGTCTTTTTCAATCTAAATGATTCTGTGGATCTGTAATTGTTGCCCTGCAAAAGTACATTGTGCATCTCTATAAGTGTAGAGCATTTATGCACATCGTATGGAGGTTACTACACCTTAAAGCTGCCAAACACACTTCTACACCAAGTCCTCTTAGAATGCCTCCACTAA
This sequence comes from Phainopepla nitens, assembly GCA_013400175.1. NCBI lineage: Eukaryota > Metazoa > Chordata > Aves > Passeriformes > Bombycillidae > Phainopepla > Phainopepla nitens. Next base: position 20,251 of record VXBQ01000304.1, on the reverse strand, counting down.
CTTTCCTACTAATTTTCTGTTAAGAGAATTTAGTAACAGAGACTAGAGACACCATGTGAAATATTGTTTCTCCATTCTGGCCTGTGATGTCCTGCTGTAGGAAGCAGTATGCTGGTTTCTATGGGACCATCACTGCAAGCACAGAAACTATTTGTGGTTGTAACAAGATTTTAACTGTCCTATCACATTTGTTCTTTGGGTCTATACCAAGGATATTTCAGAAGGCATTCCAGGAGAATTTGTGATTGTGACCATCAAGCTGAGAAAACTTATCCCATTACATTCCTGGCAACTTAGAAGCTCTGAAGGTATAAAACCAGTTTTTCCCATAGAATAAGTTCTGCAGATTGTCTGATTGACTTCAAATAATTTTTCATACATTCTAATACAACGTCAGAACTATGTTGAGGGATTTTGAGCTGTACTCAGATATCAATAACTACATGTTGAATGAGTGGCATGCCTAAGAAATAAGACATTCGGTCTGTGTGTAATTCAGTACTCAAAATTCTCTTCCTTCTTGCATCCCATTGAAGCATATTTATCATGTGAACAAGTAGATGATTGCCATTTATGTGCATGTCTGGGTTCTGTCATCTTTTAATAAAAAACTAATTCTATTTGTGATGAGGGAAGTAATGTTCTCCTTTGTTGGCAGATCAGTTTCTATTATCAGTGTGCATTGGGCAGCAGGAGAGAAGATTTCCTCTGTGATCAGATCTGGAACAATCATTGTATATATGCATACTGTGAAATAAGCAATAAAGCATGATTTAAGATCACTTCAGGAGGTTGCCTTTACACACTCTATGTTGAAGATGAAGACCAAAGTGAAAAATTCTGTTCTATTCAGAATCTGCATGGTAAAACAATATTTATACTTTGTGCTGTAATGAACATCATTCTGCCGCAATGCCTTTCCACAGCGTGCTAAAGCAGCGGCTGAAACAATCATCATCTGATGAGTGTGTTCAGTATATCTGCTCCCAGCATTTGGATTGACTTTTGCTGCTTTGGTTTTGTTAGATAAAGATAAATAAGCCTGAAGGCAGGCTGATTTGTTGATGATGATATGAATGGGGAGAAATCTAGAAGCAGTCTACCAGTGTTACTCCTTGCTCGTCTCTTTGCTGCATCATCAGTTCTTGAAGGTCTGCTAGGGCACTAAGGCAAAGGTAAACGTGTGTATACAGCCTTATGAAACTCAATATCTTCAGTGTGCTTGGACATGATGAAACAATGAAACTGGGAGTTCCCTCTAAAACAGATTAGTGCACGTGATGTAAATTAGTTCGGGCTTTTTCATTCCAAAGTGTGTATGAATATCTGGTAGATTCTGCCTGATTAAACATGATGAATGGAAAAAAAACCCAAAAACATTTCAGTGTACTTTACTGGATATGAGGTATGACATAACAGATCTTAAAGAACAGAGTGGTTATCTGGATGTTTATGCCTTTGCAGGCCGCCCATGGAAGCAATAGAAACAAACATTCCTCTTTCGTGTTTCTATTAAGCAAGAATTACTGCAGTCACACTTTGACAAATACATATTTAACTTACTTAGGACATGAAAAGCAGGAGATGTGATGCACTGTTCCTAATGAGTGTCCAAGAACTGAGCACTCTGCACTGCTGTTGAGATGACAGCTTAGACACTGGAAATAAAGGACTAACAAAAAAAGAATCTTAAAGTATGGACAATCAAGATAGCACTGGTCTTAAGGTGAGTTTGTAGAAAGAAGATTGATAAGGAGGAAACATCTCAGCAGTTCTGATTTCTGATGAAAACAGGAGAGTACATGAGAGTTATGTGGACTTCGAACTACTAAAGTGGCTGTTATAAAACATACCACATGTGTTCTCATATCAGTGAAGTGCTGAGGAATTGAGTGTGGGAATTTGCAGCGTAAGTTGGCTTATATGGCTTTTCACAGCAGATTTTCAGGTCTTTGTACTAGGTAAGAAATGGCAAAACCTGATTTCAGGGAAGCCCGAGAATTTCTTAAGTCTGAAAGACTCTTCACAACTTAGAAAGAAATGGCAGAAACTTGGAATTAAGAAAATGTTTGCAGTCAGTGGAATATGTGTACATGTAGCTGTGACCCAGTAAGTCATGCACCTGCTATGTGCTGGGATACTTGTGTTTCAAGTTCCTTATGGAGTTCAGATTTGTATGAAAAGTGGGCATGGTAACAGTTACATATACAGCCTATTAAAAAGTTTATTTTTTAAATTTATATACATTGATGATAGTAGCAAATTGAACCAAAAGCTTCTATGCTAACTCAGGATGACTTGATTGAGAAAATTTAATTGATAATAATGTAATACCTTTGGAAAAAAACGGTGTAGCTAGGTAAAGAATGAACATGATGTTCAGCACCTGCTAAAATTTCTAAAAGTCCATCCTGTTATTAGAAGCTGTAATACTTTCTTAAGGCCTACCATGTGGGAAATGCAGTATGAAAGTCTAAAGACAAACTAGAAGAAATACAAGAAGTGAAAAATCATGTTTGTCAGGGGGCTGGAAACAGTTTTATTATCGTCTCTGTCTTTGAAATAATAGTTTATGTGAAACCACTGCTAAGTTTGACAGCCAGTATTTCAAAGGGCCCTGAAGCATGCCCAAGGACCAAGCAGACTCTCTTTTTTGGGGTGCTGCTGAGACTGTGTGTATGAACTATCTTCTCCCTGGTGCTCACAGAGGCTCTGCTCAGGCTCCTGCAATGGAACAGCATGGTCTGAAGGTGAGCCTCTCCTGCAGGGAGGAAGAGGAGGGAGAGCTGAGCACAACAGAGAAAGATAAGACTTGGCTGAGCAGGAAAATTAGAAATTGAGAAACAAGAAAATGGGAGAAACATCTAGAAAGAGCAAGTGGATAGGAAATATAGATAACGTCCAGAATCAGATGGACACTGGAGCTCACAGTCAACACAGTGGCCAGAAACCAACAAAATAAACCAACAAAACCAATAAACAGAAACCAACAAAATAAAAGAAACAGTATGAAGCGGATGAGAGACAAGAGCTGAGAAACCAAAGAACTAGAGCCTGGGATTTATTATAGGAAGAGGGTAAGTTTGAGATAAGAGGAAATGGAGATTGACTGAAAAGTAAGGTTTGAGAAACAAAGTGAAGAAAACAAGGACTGGAAACAAATTCAGGGTAAGGAAGAGTGCTGTATGCCTGTTTTATTAGTTTACACTGGGTCCAACCACATATAGTTATTGCAGGGACTTTGGTTTGATGGCTGTGGTCCTTGGGACATTCAAGGGCTCCAGTCCTGCAAGGGACAGTGGTAACTGCTAGAGGGGCTGTTAAGGTCCTTTAAGTTTTGTCAGCGTGGAAAGAATTATACAGAAGGTATGTGAACATGACTGGGAAGATGAAGAACCTAAGTGTTCGAAAATTTGGGTTTATATCCAAATTTCATCACTTTATGAAGATTTTAATTAATACACTGGTCAGATACTGTTTTCTTATTCGTTGGTTGTGTTTATTGTCACGAACTGCAATACTGCTACTATTCCTTTTTTACCTTTTGCCTTCAATAATGCCTTGGTTACCTGTGATTCAAGTCTTCATAGTTCATAATTCAAGAGAATTGCTTATTTCCTTTTGGACTTTCTTGTTACTTTTATCGTAATTTATACCATGAATTTACTTTTACAGCCTCTTGAGAAACGACTGAGGTGTTGGGAGAGGGGGCTGAGAAGCAGGTAAACCAGAGCAAAAAAGCATATGCTGAGTTCGTGGTGCCTGTGATCCGGTCTCCCGACGTGAGAAAGAATCTGGCGGGGGGGAAGAAGCGCGCAGCGGGGCCCGGCAGGGGAAGCGTGTGAGCGCAGATCTGCTCGGCCCGGCCGTCGAGGCTCCCCGGGCGGGCGGCAACAAAGGCAGGGCGGGTGCTCGCCCGCCCCGCGCAGAGAGCGTGTCCCGGCGGCAGCGCGCACCTCCCAGCCCTGGGGGCAGGTAGCGCCGGGCTGGCCGAGGAGCCGGGCTCAAGGACGGCGCCGCGCCCGCCCGCGCTGCCGCCGCGGGGCGAGGATCGCGGGCC
>VXBQ01000304.1:0-16105 GCA_013400175.1 Phainopepla nitens | reverse complement strand
CAGGCGCCGTCTGGAAGCCCCGGCGGCCCGGGGGGAGCACAGCAGTGTCAGCTGACGGCAAAGAGAAACCCCTGGGCTTCTGGAGGCTGTTTCACCAGGGGTTTGGTGTTCTGGTGCGGGTGCTGTTTAGCTCCGTGTGTTTCTGCAGACGGGGACTTGAGTAGTTTCATACAAACACATAGATCTGCTTGTATTCTAGTAGTCGTGAAAGGCTTTTAGGAAAAAAAAAAAAAAAAAGGCTGCCCCCGCCACGGGCAGGACACAGCACGGGGGTTTTTTGCGGGGGTGCTGTTCCAAATAGCCGTGAGGTTAGGTCAGAGAAGTGCCTCCAAATTCAGTAAATTGTCACTTCTTTCTACTATGATGTTGACTGAATGTTTTTGTTCGTTTGTTTGTTTGTGGGTTTGGAGGTTTTTTCCCTGTTTGTTTTTTCTTTAAATTTAAAAGATGGAACTTTTGTGATTCAGGTGTTTGGGGTTTGAAAAGAGAGCTCTGCTACTATACTTAAATTAACATTATGAACCTAGATGACATTTCACACAGATCATGCTGTAGCTACACTGGTGTAGCAAAGTATCTTCTGTGTCTTTTTCTGATATACTTGTTGATAAAAGAAACATGTTTACAGTGGAATATTCTTTATATATCTCTTTATGAACATCCTTTTCAAAATACACAATATCTGCTTGTAAACCAAGAAAAAAAATGAGCCGGTGTTTTGAGTTGGGAACACCTGAAGTTAAACCACAGAATTCTGTGGTTTAGTTCCAAAACACTGGAGTAGCCAATTTTTAGGAATTCATGTCTTTTGGATGTGCCAGGGGAATTGTAGTGTTACCTATAAGAATCAGTGGATTCTGATATAAGCCTAAAAGGAGTTTGAGGAAACATCATCATAGTTTTCTTTCTCTCTGAAGCATGCTCTGAAGTGGTGAAATCAATTTACAGATTTTTGGTAAGTTTATCTTATACCATAATAACCTTATTTAAAGTAATAGCAGGCTTTTAGAGTAATGTTAAAAACCACAATAAGCAGCAAATGTGTTATTGTGTTTGAACCAGTTTCCTTAATTGTTTTGTGGCTTGATAAGGAAAAAGTGAAGATTTCACGACTGTTAAAAGGTCAGGGCACAGTGACCACCCACTAGTGAGTGTGTTGAAGTATGTTGGTTTCAGTAGTAACCAGAATCAGGATGAAAACCTTGGAGTCATCCAGAGCTATAGGAAATATAGACAGAAAAAGACTTTTCTCTTTGAGGTTCACCCTCACATTTTATGCTTTTATATTATAGGAACAGGGAGCAGATATTTGTTACTTGTCACTGCTTTCCCCCTCTGCCCCTTTGTGGACCCCTAGTGAAAGGCAAAAATGCCATACATGGTGTAGCTTTAGAAGAGAAGAAGGTAGGTGGGTTTGAAGTGTCTACAGGTCATAAAGGAAAACGTAGTTTCAATAAATGTGTCTGTCCACGATTATGCAGTGCAGACAGTACTCCGGTCTGGGCTGTGGGTAAATGATTTATGTGCCTGGGTTTCAGCTTTCAAAATTGACGTTGGCACCTAAGAGCATAGGTCCCTCTGGGGTGGGGAAAACTCTGTGTACATGTTGATTGGCTTTGTGGAGAACCTCATGGGCTTGGAAACTGCTGAGTGCCACTCCTTCATTCTCCCCGAGAGTTCTCATTTGCCCCTGCATGACCACACTAGGAGGTGTCCTGAATAACAGAAAACAGGTTTTAATGGCCACGAAGCCAGAACTGTGCTGGATTCCTAATATTTTCTTTAAAGTGGGATTGCGGTACAGGATAGCATGTCACAGGGAATCTGCAGCTGTAAGAAGGGAAGGTCAGTCCCTTCATGTTGCTGTCAGCATTATGCTGAACATGACTACTGTTACAAATAGGATGGCACAGACCATGCTTGACTGCTGTATCCCATCTACAATGTCTGACAGTCTGGCTATAATCTGGTCTGTGGAAGCTAAATGAAACTATTCCAGGAGGAAAAAAATCTATGTGAACTGTTACATTACTCTTCATACCTGTTTTCCTATATAAATAACTCCTTCATCCCTCCTTCTTGTGGTTCAGATTATCTTAAGTTTATTTTTTACTTAGTAGTACTATATTAAGTGAAAAGGTGGATCCCAGTGTGTGTGTCCTCCAGCAGGCTGATCTATAGGTTTTTCTGTGCTCTCCAGGGAGATGTTAGGTTCAAGCAGGGTAATCCAATTTTTTGAGAATTGCACTTATGAGTTTGAGACTTCTCAGATGCTACACAGCACAAGAAGAAGCTGAGGTGGCCTCAGTTTAGAAAGTTTTGATCTTCCCTCTGTGTTGCTTTCAGGCAGGCTCTATCAAATGCTGTGTAAACCTTCCTTGATTCTTTTAATATATAAACTTATTAGTGTGTAACATACACTCTAGGTAAAAACTTGTGATCCACTCTGTATGACTTGAATTATCAGTTCTTTTGCTTTACATTCTCATCTCTAACACTTTCCCTCAGTTTTGAGATGGTCATACTTTTGTTACCTTTTTCCCAACCTGGAAATAAAACTCGAGGTAATTTCAGTAAGGAGGTAATATAAAAGGGGATCTTTATTGGAAGGCCTCCAGAGGCAGTTATGGAAAGAGGTCCACAAAAGCCCACCCCCATCCAGGAGTGAAGTACATTTTTTAGGTTTTAGGAAATTAGCGTAATTGGTGAAAGGCACCAGTTGAAAGGACAAGTGGTGATGCAATTCCCCCCCTTGTCAAGCCCCTTCTCTGGAGCCCCTCTTCAACACTAGCTGTCCTTTGTCCATGAGAATGTATCTCGAAGAATTGTTCTCGGCCTTGGCTCCCAGGAAGAGCCAAGATAGCACGGAGGCTTTGTACCTCCCGGGGCTTGGAGCTCTGGTATTGTTTTGTCTTTCTGCTTAGGGAAAGACCATAGAAAACTACTGGGAAAACTAGTCACTAATACAATAGATTACAGAGCTACAAATATATGTGTGAAGAATGCAGAGAACACAGAAAAAAAAAGGCAAAACATAAATGGCATCACTTTCGCTTCCCAGCTGAAAGAATAGAGGCCCCTTTCAGGGGCTATAGCTGTTTAAGTCTTGAAAAAGGCAGGTAGCATTAAGCACGTGTCTTCATCCTTTCCTTAGGATTACCATTCCTTTGTATCTCTGCTGTAGCACACTTGCTGGTACATGCTGTTCCAAGTTGTACAGTATCCTCTGTCCATCATATAGGGCCAGAATGAGGCATCTAGAAACAGGTTCTGAAGTTTCTTGGTGTTCTTTTTACCAGGAGAGAAGCTGGATGCTGTCAAGATGTACTTTGATAAATGCTAGTCAAAGAAAGGGGTTTTTGAAACCCATTGGTGATGTGACATATTGTTGTCTCAGTTTCCAAACCATAAGTCGTTTGGTTGCTAATAAAATTGGTGCTTCTAGTTTTTCATAGTTATTAAGTCTTAGAGATTAGAGTGGAGGTCAACCCTCTTCGGTACTATCAGTGATGGAGAGGTCTGCAGAGGAACGGTGTTGGGGCAGATGCTTGCCTTCAAGCCTTCTGTGGTTTCAGGTATAGTGGTCTGGAACTTGGTAAGCACCATGGCCACACCTTGGTGTCAATCCTGTGATGTGAGAAAATGAATGTTTTCACTATGGAAGTGTTTCCCTAGTGAGCATGTAGTGCTAGAGATTGCAATGGCTGACTGGGGCTTGGTCTTATCTCTGAAGGGTTAGCGGCCTATTGTGACTGTAGTGTCACTTTAGACTGCACTCTTGAGGTCAGACTGTGGAAATAATTTTTTTTTTACCAGCCTGGCTGGGTCGGATGATCCCAGGTTTGATCAGTCCTAATCCTATCAGTCTTGTAAACCAGTGCATTTGATTACCTTGTACTGGTGCAATTTAACCCCCAAAGAGGCACAGCAGAGCTTCTACTGGGACATCCCAAGTGCTTATGAAACACATCTGCCTCTCTACCTGGTGGCCAGCAGTGTTTCAGAAAGGCTAGGTGGCAATGCTGTGCAATCTCAGCTCTGACAGTCAGCTCGTCCTGTCCCTTCTCCTTACAGCACCTTCCTTGCCCTGCTCTGGCCCTTCTCTCATTGCTTGTGCCACCACAGCTCATGAGACCTTCCAAACACACATGCAGGCATCCTGGAGAGCAGAGAGCACTGCCAGAAGGCTGGGTGGTGTTTGGAGCTGCCACTGGAGGGAGAGAAGTTGTCATCAGGCTGGAACAGACAGGAGAGCATGACTTGGAACATAGCCCAGCTCTGTGCCAGAAGGGCAGTGCTCATGGCTGCCAAGTCATTCTTTGCAGCCTGGCTTAAACTGCAGTCACAGCTGCTCCTTTCTCCCTGGCCCTTGGCCTTGGGGAAACCCAAGCCTTTGGGAGATACTTTGGCCACTGTTGCAACCCCCAGTGAATAAACAAGGGGATAAGCCTGATGCGGTGGAATATGTCTTGGACATGAGGCTGAAGGTTCAGAAAGAGCTGGTGGGGAGCACAAGGGCGTGATCTCTGGGGCAAAGGGGCACAAGGATATCCCTGCAGTCCCCAGTGTCTGCTCCCAGGCTATGGCTGGCTCTTCCTCCAGCTAGTTTGTGGGTCTGCAATGTTTGATGGGTTGATGATGTGACTTATGTTTAACTGTGAGCTGGCATGGAAGAGGAAAGCTCTTTTTTTGGGAGGTGGTGTGGAGGGCAGAGCTGAGGAGAGAGGTTAGACACATCCAGGTGAAAAATGCAGAAGTGGGACCTTCAACCCCTTTAGAAATCACCAAAGATGTGTTTTCTCTTTCTTTGGAAAATGACATTTCAGTTCTGTGACCTGTCTTGTAGTGTATGAAAGGGCCACTGTATGCAGCTTTCAAGCCCAGTAATATTTTGTATAAGAATACTGTATGAGGCGAGCAATGGAGCAAAAAGAAGAATTCTGATAGAAATGACAGTGAACAGTTATGTGGCTCCAGAGGTGATCTGTGTGGATTGCTCACATCATGGATTCATAGAAGCACAGAATAATTTGGGTTGGAAGTGACCTTAAAGATCATCTAGTTCCAACCTACCTTCAACCTTCCTCTAGAGTAGTTGTCAACAAAGTGTGACTTCCTGGGGCCCTTCAGGCTTCCTCCAGCTGAATTTTGCAACCTGCATTTGCTTTTCACATCAGATACTTTAGATATATCTAACATTTAGAGAGTCACCTCTCTAGTCAACATTAAACCCTGTGTTGAGAAAATGCAAAGCAAGCAAAAGAAAGCTCTGATATTTATTATCAGATAATTTTTTTCTCTTCCTCCTCCTGGTTTAAACTAGGAAGACCTTTGTGCCCTGTGATTTTGAATCCTTTGATGAAGGAATGCATTTGTCACAGCAATGGGTGGTTGACCTCTGTGATTGCTCAGTGCTAGGTAGGTGGGACTCGATTTTGAAAAGAGAAAGTTGATTAGCTCTTTGCTAAGATCAAGTGCTTAACAACTAACAACAACTTATGACTGGCTTTCAAAGTGGAAATCTGAATGAGACTTCAGTCATTGTATTGACCCTCTGAATAATACATTTGAAACATCACTTTTTTCTGGCTTCCTGGATTTTCGCTTTAAAATTGCTTACAACAAGATCATTTCATTTGGAATATGTAACTTGCTTTTAATATTTACAATTTTCTGATTATATTGGATTAATTAATAAAAAAACCACCAAGTGCCTGACTTTCTTTGGGACTGACTTCCAAAATATTATTAGTAAGACAGGTAGGAATGTCCATTGAAAAAAAAAAGGTGAAAATTTTGTCTCTGAAAGAGATACAGTAAAATAAGGCATGGTTATATTAAAAGATTTATAATGATTTTCAAATATAGTTTGAATTAATTCGTCCTTTCTTCCTCTACTACTGGTGCCTGCTCTTATTTGCTGCAAGTTTTAGGAATCTCCTATATTTTATTCTGCAATTTGGACAGTTTTCCATCAATTAAAATCTTTAGATGATGTATTTCTATATCTCTATGTTTGACTAACTTGTTCAATGATCCGTATCTTATACTGCTCATTGAACTGGTTTTATCAGAGGTGATATACAGCATTATGTTGTATTCAGTGCCAGAGTAAACCAAATGTCAGCTTTTAGCAAGGTGGCTGCTATCAGCCATAAGCACAGATTTTTTGTTACGTGTGTGGGCCACAGTCACGAAGCAGTCAGATCCAAACTCTCAGCAATCACCATGCTTCTAGAACAGTGGATTTTAGAGAGGCCAGCTTGAGGTGTCACAGAGACTTCTTGCATTTCCAGTTGGGGAAACCTGATTTTAAGCAATTTGCAGATACCTCCTGCCAGTACAAGATTTCTAGCAACGTTTTTGAGACCTGTTTCAAGGGTAGAGTTTAGGGATATAAATTGTGATTTGAGATTTCTTGCGTTTACTTTTTTTTGCAAAATCCTGGGCTGCTGGCAGCAGTGATAAGGTGTGGTTGTGTGTGTCCTTCCCCACCTAGTCCAGTGCCATGGGCTCTGCAGAGAGACAGGTCTGCTCAGGCCCTCCATCTGCAAACGGGGAAGTCTTCCACAAGCACTTGCATTCTGAGCTGGGTGTGCTCTTGCAGCAGCACTCTTTGATGTGTTTTTCTAAAACATTGCATGTTAAGGGCTAGCAGAAAGGCTTACTTGATTAGTTAATAAACTTAAAAAGTAGAAAGTAATAAACTAATTAAAGGTCTAATATTCCAGACTAAGCTAAGATTTCCATCAGTTCATTGTTCTATGTGACCCAGGAGTTAAGCTGGAGCTTTTTTCACACAGGAGGGTTTTTTCCTGCATTTCCTAAATTTCCTGCATTTTGTTGTCATTTGGTATACTTGTTGGTATTTGTTGTGTTGTGTGGTCTACTCTGGATCAGAAGCACCATATCGGAAAGCCCATTAAAGTCAAAGGGTTTTTGTTTTTTTGGCTAAGCTTGGGTTCAAAATAGTGGAAACAGTTTTATGAGCCTTTGATGCAAGACCCTAATCCAGAAAATCACTTAAGCATACCTACTTAGCTTTTAAGTACAGTTGATTAACTGTGAAAGAAAATGCTATAGCACTCGGTGGAGTGAAATGGAATTTATGTATTTTTGAAAAGCTAACATGCTACTTTTGTTCTGAGGAACAAAACCCTAAAATCTCTCTTCAGAATGACCAACGAGTTGTAAGAAGTTTTGTTATCCTTCTCTGACTTGGGTCTGCATTTATCCTGCAAGCAAAGGTGACTTCTGTTAGTATTTGTACTGTATTTGTGAACACCTAAGAATATGTTTCCAGTGTATGAGTTTGAATTGGTTGCTAGGAAATAATCACAGAAATTTTGCTGTCATCTGAAATGACATACTGTCTTTAAAAGGGGAAAATATAAAAGCTTCTCAGCGTTACCGAATCTACAGTATGCCTGCAAAGGCAGTTTGAGATTAGCTGATAGTTGTTTTATGATTGGTCATAGTGGAGAGGTGAACAGTGGAAACATTCAGATAAAATTATTTGCACAATATTTTTCAAATCCTAGAGAATTTTAGTGGTGAAAATTTTCTGGTGAGTTCAGTTGCTTACGGTTGTGTATTTCCACAGATGTGCATAACCTTGAACACTGGGGCAAGTAGGAAAGAAGGACTGGAAAAGCAAAAGCTGCCAGTTAGTAACAGATGCACTGATGCATTGTAGTGATGGAGACCAGAGGAACCATAGTATGTCTGTGTTACAGAGCCAGGTGGTTGTCCTATGACAGGGCAGCCTGAACAGAAGGGAACTCTATGACCTGAGAGGCCATTGAATACCTCACATGACTTCATATTTTACTGCATGTGACCCTTGAGTTTTGCAGTGTTTGCTACCATACGTGGATCTAGAGTGGTGTTCTTTGTTCAGCGATCAACTCTTATATTACTTCATACCATAAGCATGCATGGAGTGGATGCTGAACCACAAAGTTCCTGCTCTGAAAAGCTTGTGTAAGACAGTCTGTTGCCTTGGAAATCTCTTTAATGCTGGCAGTAATTTAACCAGCTGGTAATGAAGCCATGTAGAGTTTCCAGGAGTAAGGAAGGGTTCGAGAGATACCAGTGTGCTTAAGCCCCAATGTCTTGTGAAATTGTTGTGAGTGTTAGCTTACAGGAACTCTGGCTACATGTCAGGTATCTAATGTTACTGCAAAGGACTTGCTATATGTGAAGTTAATTTTGAAAGGGTTTAAGATATTTTAGGATGCTCTGCTTGCAGTGGATTCTTGCCCTACCTGTAATAAGGGGAAGTTCTTTCCCTCGTCTGATGTATTTGAATAAAGGTTGGTCACAGGCTGCACCATGCTAACTTGTCAGACACCTGAAAATAGTACCTCCTTCCTTCACAGGCGCTAAAAGTCAGTTTGGATCTTTCAGGTATTTGATTATTGACATCATCAATAAGGTTCTTTACAGGTACTGTATGCTTGATTACTGAGGCAATTCTATTAGCCCCATGATCATCTGTTGCCTTTTTAAAGAGTGTATGTTTTCATCTAATAATTTTGAGGGTAAGAAAAGGTTGTATAAAATTTGTGTATGATGCATAACTTTTTTTTTTTTTTGCTAAAATTTTGAAATTTTTGAAATTTTAGAAATACTGGCCCTAGTAGTTAAGATCTTTTAGAAAACCCCAGTTCTTTGGAAGTGACATGGTGTATTTGTATGGGTTTCACTAAACACAGAGTGTATTCAGAGCTGAGGTATGGTGCTTGACGGACCTTTCCAGCTCTTGAAGTACTGTTTTGGCTAAGACTCTGTGTTTCTCTGTTATCAGTACAAGTGTGTTGCAGTTTCAGTAAGCTGCTTACAACTTGATTGTTCTGCCTGCTTTCCAACACAGCTGTACTTTGCCTAAACGAACTAACGTGTTATGTAAACTGGCTAGTTGCTGTTTGATTTCTAATTATCTGCACCTGTCTGGAGCTACGGTGTGTCATTTAAAGCAATTGCTGTTGTTTTGTCCAAAAATTGATTGTCTTTCAATAATGGATGAAAGTAATCTGCCACAGAGATGTGTGCCTTTTAATTTTCCTATGCAGGGAATTGAACAGTGTCCAGAGCAGCATGGTGTTTCATTAGAAAATACGTGTATCTGTGCCTTTCACCCTAAGGCGGGCATAAGTGCAGCTAAGGATACTTAAAGGTTGCTGTTTTGTATTGACAGTGTTACCCTGTTTTCCTTGACCAGTGAACAGTGCTTATTGCCTGGTCTTGACAGAGCTGAGTGTTTCTGGCAGCTCTTGGTTTATGAAGCTAATTTCAGAGCAGGGAGAGTGTACATTAAGCCCCTGCTTAGCAGTGTTCATTTGTCACAATGCATCTACAGGCTCTGACTTTGCAGGGATGGTGGTGGAGGGGTGTGTAGGCTGAGGCAGAAGAAAACAGAAGCAAAAAATTGAAGCATTCTTGCGTTTTTGCTGGATGGATGGGTGGTGAAATCAGTGAGGGGGATCACGGGGCTGCATTGCCCTGTCCCTGGAGGCTGGTGAACCAAGATAGGCACACCTGCCCAGCCACCACAGTGAGATGGTGGCACAGTCACTTTCCTTGCTAGTAGCACTCCTGCAGTTTGAAGGATCTCTGACCTAGGTTGAGCTTTTGTCTGCTCTCACTGCTCAACAGAAAGAATTTGAAAGAAATGTGTGGTGCATATGTTTCCCTGTATTTTACACTCTGATCTCTTTCTTTACTTCTGGAAACCTTAATTTTTGAACATTTTGACCTGACAATGTCCCTTTAATACCATATTATGCAAGGATCTCAGACATTAAAGATATTGGAAAAGTGATTAAAAGCAATTTTCTAAAAACTACTCATGTGCCTTAAATTTCAGAGCCAAACTCTTGCCACTCCATTGGCTAAATCAGTCTAGAAATCTCCAAAGCCTCTTCTGTGGCATGGAATTATAAGCAGCAAACCTAATCCTCAGACTGGTGAGAAAGGAGAAGCCAAACCTTCCAAACAAAGGTCAGGACTTCCTTAGAGGAAAATCAGGAGGAGAGCTGTGATACAAACTTGGCTTCAGGTCTTTAGTATATCAGAGCAGAAATTTGCCAGTTAGAAGGAATATGTAGTTGTATTTTTGTTTCCTTCAGGATTTGGTGGTGAAAAGGATACATGTCGATGATGGCTGAGGTACGTGTACCTCACTGTAGTGACAGGAAACATTTTAATTTGCTGAAATTTAATTAAATTATGAATTAATTAGTTTTGGAATATTAGTCAGAGTTTTGTGGAAGGAGATGTACATGCTACAGAAGTCTTTTACAAAATTAGGAATCAAGAGCTAGACTAGAAAAATCTGCAGTTAAGAACTCTGCTCTTTTCATTTTTGCATGCCCAGCCCTGAAGTCATGGATGACTGTAAAAAAGCATGGAGCTTCAAACCCCTTTTCCTAATGATACAATCAGTCTAAAAACCTGAGTAAAGCCTTAGATTAAGAAATTAATGTTAAGTTCTACTGTACATTTCACATACTAAGTGAAGATTTTACCTATAAAAATTAAGAATAATTGCTTAATTAAGTCCCAGACATTTCAAAGTCCAGCACCCGACAGTTACTGTTTCTGTCAGTGAATTTGATGCTGATAGACCTGAAGAGAAAGGTTCAAAGATTTCCGGTGAGATTCTTTGAAAAAAATCTGTGTGCCATATTGGCTGTTCAGTTTGCTGAGCTGTAACAGGCGTCACTGATGCAGCATCCCAGGAGGTAGTGGAGAAAGCCCACCTGTCATGCACCCTGAGTGCTAGGCCTCGGTGCTTGCTTTTGCATTTCACTCTAGTCCTAGTTCAGCAAAATACAGCCAGAATGCATCTGTTCTTGACTCTCTGAAGAATAATAAAAGAAGGGCTCAACCATCTCTTTCAGGTAAAATGAAAATCTTGCCTTTTCTGACAAGCTTTAGTAAGATTGCAGTTTTCTAGTCTTCTGGCAGAAGAAGAGTGCAATTCTTAAAGCAATTTTGATTAATCCTTGTCACTTTCTCTATTGTACATGTATTTGACTGAACATCTAAAGAATTTTCATGGTGGCAATAAATTTAAATATTGTTCTTCTTGGGGAATTCTGTAAAGCTTGGAGGTGAAGTGCTAGGACTGTTCAAAGCTGCAGCTTCAGCTTGTAGTCTTACACCTAACATGATGGGAATAGTCCTGAGTTATCTGTATATAGCCATATTGTCATTACAGTGCAATTTTTGACAGCATGTTCTGAAGTTTAGGAATGCTTTTATATTTGAAATGTCTTTTTAGCCCCCCAAATCTTGGATTGAAGAGGTCTTCAGTAAAAGGGAATGTGCACACATTATTCCCAGCTCAAAAGATCCACACAGGTAAAGCAAGGAATTTCTCTTTTTTTCTCTTCCATTTAAAAAGAATCAGAATAATTTTTTATGGGCATTGTGTTTGGTTTGGATGGTGTTTTTTAATATCTCAGTCAGTGATTGCTGGTCTGTGGGTTTTCGTGGATCCCATCACCAATCTGTTTTAAATTAAACTGTTTATTTGAATTAGAAATTGGCAGCAATTAACCTTACTATACTTCTTAGATTTGTTGCTCTCAGTCTGGTAACCAAAACAGATACGGTGTTAAGAGACTGAGTTACATGGAGTTACTCCTGCACCATTTTTTCTCTTCTTCAGAATAATTACTGCTGCTGATCATAGTCTTCTGAAGAGAAATTTCTGATCATACTGGTGTAGAGTATGAAAAGAGTAAGGAAGAGATCAGATCCTCAGCCTGTGGTTTAGGACCTGAGCAAGTAGACATAACTTGGCATTCTGTAATCTGTGTCTAGTGCATGGCGTGGCCTAGATAAATTTGAAGAGCTCACGTTCTGAGAGTGTAAACTTGTAATTTTGATCATGTGGTTTTTTGGATAGTGTAGCGTACGTAAGATAGACAACTCATCTATGGAATGCAACTCTGACCTACAGTCTGAGTTGTGAAATGCCAAACAAATCACTAAAGTTATCCAGTACATTTTCCAGGGGTTAGTGGTAGAGATGACAGCCTGTTTTGTTGTTGATGAGAATTATTTCACTGTTGAATTGATCCTCTAAGAATAGTATTAAAACTGTCTTATTTTACAAAAGTGTATATTAATTATCCACCTTTTATCGCAGATGTCCTGCAGGATGCCAGGTGTGCCAGAATTTAATCAGGTAAGAGTGCATAAATGTAGACGTACTATTTTTACAGTGACCTAGTAATATGCAATCCTAGTCAAAGAAGCAATGACAAGATAAATATCCTTGTTGTTTTATGGTCAGAAAAGCATTTCCAGGGATGTGCTGGAGAATGCTTAGCATAAATATAAGTAGAATAAATTATGTGATAACCTTTGGATTATTTGCAATAGAAAATTCTACCCAAATACCTTGTATGCTTGATTTTGTTTTAATCTTCTCCTGAGGAATGAAAGGCAGAAATGTGTCTTTAAATGAGAGTCAATTCTAGCTATATTCCAGATTATATGAAGAAGAGTGAGTATATAGCAATAGAGAACAGTGAGGATTATGTAAAGAAAAAGAAAATGAAGGGAGAAGAAAAATGGTAAAAGAAACATCCCTGATAATAGGTTTTTGAAGATTTTTCCATCTTCTCTGCAGTGAGGATTCTGAGTCCCTGCTTTTGGGAAGGGAAACAACAAAAATTTCATCACTTTGGTGCTTTAAAATTTTTTTTTTCAAGGAATTGTATTTTGTGCCTGTATTAATTAGTTGTTTTCAATCCAATATTTGTCATTCAGATGGTATTACCAAACACATTTTGGAACTGTATATTTATAATAATACATTATCAGTTGTTGGAACAAAAAGTTCAACTTGCATTTGTTTTGTGTTAAAGTCATCTGATGGCTGAGGCAGTAACTGGTTACTAGCAAGCTGGTGTCAAGTAGCCCCATAATCTGTGTTAACATGATTATCTGCCTTTTCATTATGCTTCAAGTTTCATTTTGCTTCTAAGATTCACAAGAGTCATTTTTTACAATGAGTAAATAAATTGTTCCTGAAATCAGATCACTGTAAAGGGCTGATATGGAGAATGGTGCTGGCATGGTAAGGCTACTGATTTGTGTTTCAGAAAGTGTGAGCTCCTTCTAAGAAAATGGTCTCCTGCATATCTTGCTTTAGAGCAGAAGAATAGATATTGAAATATTTTTGCAGGTCTTCTGAGAGAAGAAATGCAGGGGGTGTTTTGATGCTTCACGCTAACCTGCAGATACTCAGCTGAGTATTGCAACTAAAGTTACATTGTCCTTCAAAATATAGTAGTTTTATTTCATCTCAATCAAGACTACAGTAGTTCTGTGGTTCTCCCCCTCTGCCCCCTCAGAGTGAACATGTTAATTGGTCTGGGAAGATCAGTAGGACAAAAATTAACCCACAGAATTGGAAAACCAAACCAGGATTAGGTTTCACCAAAATCAGTTTCCTAGTCAAACACAGTTTAGCTGCATAAATGTGAATACAACACTAGGAGAGGGAGGAAGAGAAACAGGAACTGTACACTCCATTGGACAGATTGGTTGTTTTTTTCACCTTTCTCTGTCAAGACGTCCTGTATCTTTGTGTGTCTTTTGTCTTGTAGTTGTTTCTTTCAGTTTTTGCTGAGCACTCTCATGCTGTTTAGATTAATATGAATCCCGTTTGCTGGTCTGTGTTTGCAGAATGTGTCTAATGTGTCTAATGTGGGTGTCTAATGTACATTTCAGTCAGCCCTTATCTTGCAAGTGTGTTTTCCAAATGTTAACTGTTCTTGCCTTCTTGAGTATCTCAAGGTGTGCAGAGAGCTTTGTACTAGGAAAATTTTTCTATTCCTAACAAGGAGAAATAATGTTCATATGATTGTTACAGATGGTTATATTTTATTTATTAGATCAACAATGAAACAGGGGCCTCCTGAGTTTTGTAGTTTTCCACAACAGTCAAAAAATCATGCGGATATACTTGATGCTTACTATAACTTGACCTAATATTGTAGGCAAATAAAATCTCTTAATGATTTCTTTTGTAGAGGACTTCCAAGGTTTGCAAGCAGTTTGTGAGTGGAAACAGTTTGTGAATGGGTTATGCAACTAATTTGGTAATTCTAAGTAGAATTACTCCATTTAGAAGTTACTAACCAAATTTAAGTGACTTACCAGAACCTTTGTCCATGGTCCCCTGGTGAGCTGAAATGGGTCTCTATCTACTCTTCTGTGCAGTACTCACAAAAACATCCCAGAAAGCAGTTAGGATAGACTCACTATGTGAGTATTCAGAAGTGAGATGTCCATTTCCTGCATCCTTATACATTTGAGGTGTTCTTGCAACTTGTCTATATATCTCACTTTTAAGGCATAAGTTTTAGACACAGCTTCTAAATTGCTGACTGTTAGGGCACTGGATTTCGTAGTCTGACTCCTGATGTTACTTTTACTTCAGTGTCGACCCTTTGGGTTTTCCCTTGCTGCTCAAAGTGTGACTTTTCTAGTAGTCTTCTTTTATGTAACTGATGATGTCCCCAACTTCTCCAGTAGCTTTGTGAGCTTTTGAGGCAAAAAAGGCAAAGTCATTGCAAAGATGCTTTGTATCAATGCATATCCATATATCCATAGAATCAAAGAGTAACTCAGGCTGTCAGGGACATGGTCTACTGTATGCTCAGCTACAGGGTAAGCCAAGCATGATTCACTCAGTTGTGTGAAACCCTCAAGGAAAGAGATGACCCACCCTCCCCAGGTCGTAACTCCACCGTTGGGTTGTCCTCCTGGAAAAAAAGGCTTTTTATTTCCAGCCTCCCATGTTTCAGCTGTGCTGCTTTCACCCTCCGGCCATGCATCACTGAAGAGTCTATCTACATCCCATCAGTGCTGAGTGTGTTGTTGGAGCTCCTGAAGCCATCTCTTTTTCCAGTGGAACCATCTCCTGTCCAAAAGCCTCTTCTCAGAGACTGAGGGCTCCAGCCCCACCATCTGCTGCCAGAATGGCCACTCTGCTCCTGAAGCCTCTCAAGTTTGCTGGTGTCTCTTCTGTGTTGTGGACTGAGGTTGGAGGTGGCACCCAGACAGGGGCTGCCGAGCACCAAGCAGAGGGGATGGACCCTGCTGTCCCCTATCTCTTGGGCCATGTCCTACTCGCACCACCCCAAGCACCTCTGACCCTCATTGCTGCCCAGGCGCATGGATGAGCCTGGCTCAGCCCACCAACACCCAGGACCATGTTCCAGGGCTACCCCAGCCCTAGGGCTGCACATTCCCTCCATTCCCATTTCCACGTTGCGGGTGGACAGGCTGAACAGGAGTGTACGGACCCTGTGCAGACCCTGAGGAACCCTTCTTGATACTGGCTACCACCCAGTGAGGTCTTCACCTGCCAGCCTGTCATACCTGCCACTCTGTAATCTCACAGCTCAGCTACAGAAGCCTGGCTAGAGCAAAGGTACTTGCTCTCCTCTTATCCCCACAATTTTGTTGCAGAAGGCGGTGAGGTGGGTCAGGCATGACTGACCCTTGGTAAATCCTTGCTTACTGCTTCCTGTTACTGTCCCCTCCTTCATGTGCCCAAATAGGGGCTCCAGGAGGTCTCACTCCTTGATTTTACCTCAGACTTATGGCCAAATGGCCAGCCTCTAGTTCCTCAGGGTGGCTTTTACCTGTTTTTGAAGGCATGCATGACATTTGCATTTCTCCAGTAATTTGGGACACCCTGATCTTCATAGCCTTGGAATCTGGCTGTACAAGGGCGTCAGCCACCTCCCTCGACACCCTGGGGTGCAGCCCGACATGTGTGTGGAACAAGTGCTCCTGTGCTGTTCTGATTCAAACATCATCTCTCCTGATAGTGCCACTCCAGCTTGAGCCCTGTCCCAGAGTGTAGGAGGCTTCCTTCCCCAGTTTGCTTTTGCAGAGCATTGAATAGACCAAATGTAATTTGCCTGGGTTGAAAAATGGAGTGCACACCTAATTTCATGGCTTCTGGGTATCCAGAAGTGCCTTACTAAAGCAGCTTTCCTCCTGCACTTCCTTCAGGTTATTTTGGGGTTTGGTTTTGCTTGGTTGGCATCCTGGTTTGGGCAAATTTGGG
>VXBQ01000293.1:1042-11300 GCA_013400175.1 Phainopepla nitens | reverse complement strand
AAAGGAATTAGTAGTGTAAGTAACCAAACACTGCAGGTATATAATGCTGTTAATATTTCTAATAATTAATCAATAGATAATAATTAAATTATTATAATTTTTATGTAATTTTCTTTATTTAAACAAATTTTTTTAAATATAATTTTTTTATAAAAATACTGTTTATTTCATGGTTCTGTAATAATGTATTTTTTTTAGTTCTGATTTTTTTTAATATTTGGTTTGTTTGCAAAGCTACTTTTTGAAATTTGTTTCAAGTTCCTTTTCTTTTTTAATAATGTCTTTTTTATTTGATGGCCTTCCCAAGTTAGGATACCTTACCTTAGAGTTTGCACACAGATACGTGGGATTATGTGAGTTTGGAGATTTTTTTAGAAATCCATTTCTCACCCCCTGGGGAACTCACTTCCTTTTTGCTTGGAGGAGGTGCTCTGGCAGCAAACAGCACATTTTAAACCCAGAGTGCAAACCCTTTTTGTTTTCAACCCAGAGTGCAAACCCTTTTTATTTAAACTCAGACTGCAACCCCTTTTTGTTTTGAGCCCAGAGTGCAAACCCTTTCATGCCAAGTTGATTTTAAACCAGATTGTTGGGACAAAAGGATGAATATTTGAGCAGCGCTGTCACCAAACACCAGAAAGGGAATGTGAATTTTTAAGAAGTGTCCAAACCTGCAAAATGACTTTTTTTTGGTGTGTGTGACAGATCTGAATGTCCCTGAGCTGCCTCCCTGGTGCCAGGGCAGAGCCACGAGTGCTGGGCTGGTTATTTTCAGCACAGCCAGGACACTCTGTGTGCCCTGAGACCTGCTGGGGCTCAAGGACATCCTGAACCTGAGCAATTCACATTTGCAGGGCTCCTACTGGTTTTTCTCCAACCTCCAGTAATGTTCTTCCCTTCTTTTGTACCAGGCAATACCCAGGAAAAATACTGAATGAGGGTTTGGGAGAGAATAGGTGAAGTTCAAGCACTGCAGATCTCCAGTGGAGATTTGATTTACTGTGGATAGCTTACTTGCCTTATAGGCATCAATCAAATTGTTAGTGATTGGAAAATGAGCTCAGTCTGTGTGCTGTGGTTTTCTTCCCACAGATTTGCTCATTTTTGTCCCTTCTAGCAGACAAAATTTAGTTTCTTAGTTGGGAAGCTCTCTGCTGACAGTATCAGAATTTTTTAAGGAATTGAAATCAAACCGTGGTTTAATTTCAGTTAAACCTCTTTTTTTTTTGTTCAATTTTTTTCAATCAAACCTTTTTTTCTCTGAGTTATTTCACTAATACTCTTCAAGAATGCTGCCATAAAGTAATTCCAAGCTTTTCTTCACCTGACTTTGTGTTGCCTCTGTTCCCTTGCAGTTGGTCAAGGAGTTTGATGTGATCCACACGCCCAACCAGGTGGGTGAGCTCTGCATGTGCATTCCCTGGCATCAGGGACCAAAACTTCCCTCCTTTTTTTGGCTGTTTCTGCTCCTGTGTGCTGACCCTGTGGCTTAAACCTTGTGGCTTAAACCCTGTAGCTTAAATCCTGATTTATCCTTTTTAATTCTGGTTTGAGTCCTGTGGAGTCTAAGGCAAGGCAGAGAAGCTGCAGCTCCAGCTGTTGATGCAACTCTCATTTGAAATGTATTTCTTGATCAATTAGTATCATTACAGGAATTTTCACTGTCTTCAGAGTTCTCATTCTTCTCCAAGGACCAAGTAAAGAGTACGAAATTCTTAATTTCTGCACTGGTTTTTAGATGTGGTGCAGAGCCTTGCAAAAAACTCTGTTGCAAACTACTGAGGAGATCCTTGGCTAGTGCATGAAGTTTTAGGGCTAAAAATTTGGCACAAAAATAACTTCTATCAACTTTAACAATTGATTTTGTAATCAATAACTTTTGTCTGGTTTCTGAGTGGGAAGATTAAACACAAAAAACTTAATTTGTGCTCCAGACAGGGCCTTTTCTATAACATTCCAGTTGTGTCCCTCAGTAAGGATTGGTGCACAGGGAAGGATCTGCCCACAACAGGAGGCTGAAATTCCATGGCCTTTAAAGTCCCTTCCAACCCAAACCATTCTGAGATCTCTTTAAAAAAAAAGAGAATTATACAATAATAACCAGCAAGCATCAATTTGCCTCCAGATAGCTCAGATTAAAATAAATATATATATATATATATATATATATATATGTAGGAGGCTGTGTAATGTTTGGAATGAATTTTAAAAAGGGTTGTTTTTGTAGTCATTTTGTAGTAATTTTGTAATTTTGTGGTGATTTCTCCAGCCCCAAAGTGCTGCCAGCTCTGCCTCAAGGCAGTAACTCTGTGATGTTTCTTTTTCAGTCAAGTGCTTCTGCTCCTGACGTAGATGACCCAGAGGCTTTCCCAGCTCTGTCCTAAACTGGATGTCATAAAGCCAACCCTGCCCTGGTCGGGCCTTCCTCTCCGAGGCTTGCATGCTTAAGGATCCTAAAACAACTAAGAAATTGAAAAAAAAACAAACAAACAAAACAAAACAAAAAAAAGAGACTGTCATTCATACCATTCACACCTAAAGACTGAATTTTATCTGTTTTGAAAATGAACTTCTCTCGCTACACAGAAGCAACAATATGGTAGTCAAGTTTTGTATTTAGAAATGTAATGGTAGCAGGGATGTTTTCATAATTTTTTCAGAGATTATGCATTCTTCATGGATACTTTTTTGTATTGCTGCTTGAAAATATGCGTTTCCAAACTTGAAATATAGGTGTGAACAGTGTGTACCAGTTCAAAGCTTTCCCTTCATTTGTGTTCATTTTTTTTAATTCAGGATTTTAGACTTTTCCCCCTTCCTTTCTCCCCCCCAAACTCCAAACTAGGTTTTAATTATTGCACACTACTTCAGTTTCCTGAATTCCTCTTTGGCAGGTTTTTTCTCAGCCCATGGAATCTGTGGAATATTAATTTGGCAGACTGTTAGTGCTGTATGGAATGAACTCCTGGAGTACTTAAGTTTTAATGCTTCATTTCCAACATGGAAAACCAGTCATTTTTTTTCATCTCTGTTGGGTAGTTTGTTTACACAAAATCTTTCTAGAAAATTGAAAGCAGATACTTGAAATCAAGATTCAAAGCACATTGGTTTATGATTCAATGGCTGTATATGGATCCAGCAATGGGTAACTGGTCTGAAAACCAGGTTTTTTAAATTCCTGTATCCCACTTTGCACTCCCCCTTTGGACCTTTATTCCCTTCTCCTTCCCTTCAACAGAACAATCTGCTTTGTTGGCAAAAAAAAAGAATAAGAAAAAGAGTTTTTAAATTACCTTTGCTTTTTGTTTGAGAGGATACCCTGAAATAGAGATAATTCCTGGTTTTGGAGCTGGGGCTCCATGAGATTGGGGGAATTCCTGTTGTTGGAGTTGGGATACCCTGAAATAGAGGTAATTTTTGTTGTTGGAGCTGGGATTCCATGAGACTGGAGTAATTCCTCTCCTTGGAACTGGGGTACCTCAGTATTGGGTAATTCCTGTCCTTGGAGCTGGGATACCCTGAGTTTGGGATAATTTCTGTGCTTGGAACTGGGATACCCCAATACTGGGGTAATTCCTCTCCTTGAAACTGGGATTCCATGAGTTTGGGGCAATTCCTGTTGTTGGAGCTGAGATGCCCCAATATTGGGGTAGTTCCTGTCCTTGGAGCTGGGGTTCCATGGGTTTGGGGTGATTCCTCTCCTTGGAACTGGGATTCCATGAGTTTGGGGCAATTCCTGTTGTTGGAGCTGAGATGCCCCAATATTGGGGTAGTTCCTGTCCTTGGAGCTGGGGTTCCATGGGTTTGGGGTGATTCCTCTCCTTGGAACTGGGATTCCATGAGTTTGGGGTAATTCCTGTTGCNAACCCAATATTGGGGTAATTCCCGTCTCTGGAGCTGGAGTTCCATGGCTTTGGGGTAATTCCTGTCCCTAGGGCTGGAGTTCCATGGCTTTGGGGTAATTCCTGTCCTTGGAGCTGGAGTTCCGTGGCTTTGGGGTGATTTCTGTCCTTGGAGCTGGAGTTCCATGGGTTTGGGGTAATTCCTGTCCCTGGAGCTGGGGTTCCATGGCTTTGGGGTAACTGCTGGAGCTGGGAGTGGGGGAAGCTGGCAGCTGTGGCTCTGGAAGCCCACGTGCAGCATTCCAGGTGGGCTGTGGGGCTGCCCCACAGGCACAGCAGTACCTCAGGTGTTCCCAGGAACGAACTGGGCTGGCTCAGGAGGGAGTTGTGGCTCGTGGCTTCAGACTGGGACACCAAAAATTCAACCCAAAAGCTCAAAACCTCTCCCTCCCAAGTGCAGCTCTGGCTCAGTGCAGTGCTCAGGATCTGCTCGGGACATCAGCAAGGAGTGTTTTTCCAGAGAATGGTTGTGAGGAATTCCTTCTCCCCTGTCAAAATCCACCACAGGTTCAATTTCTTCCCTGTGGATCCCTTCAGTACACAAAAGGAGTGGAGTGAATGACTAATAAAGAGGATTTCTTAGGGGTTTTAGCAGCATTTGTTAGGAGAATAGGCACAAATCTCTCATTTTATTTGATGTTTTCCTCTTTGGCCAGCTTAGAACATACTTGTAGTTTCTTAGGTAGTTAGAAAACTAAAGGTAAGGCCCTATTTTTATAAAAACTGTGCAGGACAGGCAGCAAAAATTGTTTGAGACCTTGGGATGTGGAAGAGCAGCCTGCCCAGCTGTGGGGTCAGCAGCTGGCTTTGCTTTTCCTGAGCCGTGTCCCACGAGTGTGACCTGCTGTGAGTATCATGCATCAGCTCCTCACCTGGATTTCCAGCCCCAGGCAGGAGGAGGAGGCAGATCCTCCATCACAGGGTGAGAAAATCTCTTGGTTCACCTCTCCTGACTCTTGTAGGAGCAGAGTTGCTCTTTTCCCCTCGTTTTTTGGTGGGATTTGCTGCACTTCCAGCCTTAGGGTCACCCTGGATAACACAACTAAAACATGGAGCAAAGCTTTCCCTGGAACACAAACCTGCCTTGATCCAAGCTATTTGCTGTTCCAGTTGCCACCCAGGTGATTTTGCTGGCTGGATTTTCCCCTTTTCCTGCCCTAGAGCATTCCCAAATGGCACCTAGAGTGATTTTTCAACACAGCTTGTAACTTAGAATTGGTCCTTCTGCTGTTCTGCCAGATGTAAATTTGCCTCTTTTCAGTCCATTTGTGTCAAGAACTAAAACTGTGAACATTTATCTTTAATATTGGTGGGTGTTAACTGAAATAAAGGTTTATTTTCATGCTCTTTTAAAAAAAAATGTCCTGAAAACACGTGGAGATGAAACCACTTAGGTTCATGGTGGCTCATCTAGGGTCTGTCCCAGGAAATCCGGCTTGCATTCCCATTCCCAGGATGGATTTTGCCTTGGAAAAGCATCTCCCAAGTAGGTTATTTATGATTAATGAACTTGCTTTTAGCAACAATTCCTGTCCTCTTGCTCCTGCTGTCACAGCAAATCCAGGGGACTACAACTTTTAAATTCTGATCCTTTGGAGAAAGAGAGCAGGGAAAGTTGGAAGCGTGGAGCAGATTTGCTTTGGAATGAAGAAGGGCAAGGTTTGAGCAGGGGAGTTATCTCAGAGCTGGAAATGCTGGGAGGGAGCAGGGGGGGATGATTGATTTTTTGATTGATTGATTGATCAATTCAAGAGTTAGCTGTTGGAAAAGACATGGGATGTCAGGGCTCAGTGGGAATGTGAGGTGGCAGCAGCTGGAGGAGCTGAGCCCACCCTCACCTGCAACAGCTCTGCCCATGGGGATGGGTTTGCACAGAGCTCTGCTTTCTTAAATCCAGCCCTGACACCCAAAGGTGCCATTCCAGCTGTGCCACCCTGCACAGCCAGAGCTCTGCTTTCTTAAATCCAGCCCTGACACCCAAAGGTGCCATTCCAGCTGTGCCACCCTTCCAGCTGTGCCACCCTGCTGATTTCCCAGTCATTCCAAGGACCAAACCCCTGCCTCAGCCAGGTTCCACGCTCAGGGTGTCCCCAGGAAAGCCAAGCCTGACATTTCCTGCTGGAAAGGGTATCCTGAGGGGGAAAACATTTCCTGGGATGCTCAGGGCCATTAGTGGGAGACTTCCAGGCTGGAGTTAGAAAAGTCTGGTCTTTGTCTCTTGGACAAAGACCTGACACGAAACCTCACATTTTGATTGATTTGGAGATTTGCAGCATGAGGAGAAAATGAATTCCAATGTTCTCTTATCCTTATGTTGAGGTAGAAAATCAACAAGCAGAAAAATATTAATGGCAAAACAGTGCTTTGTAAAAAAAAAACCAACAAATTTTTGGCATCTAATCTGCCTTTCAGGTTCAATTTGCTTTGCAGAGCTGACCTGAGGGGCTCAGTTGTGGTGCTAAGGGTGGTTCCCAGGCAGGCTGTGGAGAGCAGGCAGCAAGTTCTGGATTTTTGGATGTCTGACCCAGTTCTGAGGGAGATGTTTTCCTTTGATGACACGCAGCCAGGTGACACAGGTGGGACCAGACCTCAGAACCCCAAAGAGAAATGGCTGAGCTGGTATTTGGCAATACCCAAATCTGCATTTGAGTGGTGGCAGCAGCAGCTCATGTCCCTGGTTGGGGATGCAGAGGATGCTCCAGGTAAGTTCATATCCGGACTGCTCCATCTCTAGCTGCAATGTTTCAGCTTTATTTTTAATTTTTAATTGCTCTGTGTAAAGCTGGAGCTTGACCAGAGAAAACAACAGGAAGCCAAGTTCAGATTTCCAACATTTTATTTATATACACATCTGGTAAACAAAGTCATTAAATGTGTAACACCCTTCCAGCCTGTAATTAGAACACTCCAATAAATCACTTAAATTCCTCTTGACAATCCATTTGACTGAGTACAGATGCTGCCTGCTGCTTTTAGTTCTGGTAAGGAATTTTCCTGCCCTGAACTGAGGCAAGGAAGGGAGCCTGGCTTTGGTGCTGTGTCCCTCATGGCTCTGGTGGCACTGGGGACTTGGGGACCCTGCCAGGGGAGGAGCAGGAGCTGCTGAGCTGTTCCAGCCTTCTCTTTTGCAGCTCCTTGCTGTTTCTGGTGGAAATGATCATTTTGCAGCTCTGATCCTGGGCTGGGCCCAGCTAGGCTGAGCTTGAGGCAGCCCAGGCTGCAGGAAGGGCTCCCAAAATCCAGCTCTGGCATTCCCAGCTGGGCCCTCTGGTTCCAGAGCGTGCAGAGGAGCAGCTGTGTCCTTCAGTGAGGTGTGACTGGGGAAGGGTTTTGTCACTTGGAGCTGTCACAGGTGAGTGGCTGCGCTGAAACACTGAAATATTTTGTTAAGTGCCAGAATCCAGGCTGAGCTCGCATTGTAACACCAAAATACCCTATAAAGTGCCAGAATCCAGGCTGAGCTCGCACTGTAACACCAAAATACCCTGTAAAGTGCCAGAATCCAGGCTGAGCTCGCACTGTAACACCAAAATACCCTGTAAAGTGCCAGAATCCAGGCTGAGCTCGCATTGTAACACCAAAATACCCTGTAAAGTGCCAGAATCCAGGCTGAGCTCACATTGTAACACCAAAGTACCCTGTAAAGTGCCAGAATCCAGGCTGAGCTCGCATTGTAACACCAAAGTACCCTGTAAAGTGCCAGAATCCAGGCTGAGCTCACATTAAAATCCTGAACTATTTTGTAAAGTGCCAGAATCCAGGCTGATCTCACACTGAAACACCGAAACATTTCGTAAAGCTCCAGCATTCCCGCCGGGCTCACACCGCCCTCTGCCTACCTGGGGAAGGAGCTGCAGTCGAGTTTCACTCTGTCCAAAGTCAGAGTCCCGTGGCAGCAGGGGCCAGGAGGCAGGAAGGCGCTGGGGAACACGGAGAGGGGCCCGGGCTCGGGCTCGGGCTCCGGCGCCGGGGGCAGCGTGGACGTGCCGGGGTTGGAGATGTACTCCGGGGGCTCCGTGGCCTCCAGCAGCAGCCTCTGGTAGAGCTCCGGGAGCTGCTGCTCCTCCTGTGCCCAGTCGCCGTGCCCCAGGAGCTTGTCCCCGGCCGTGGGAGGCTCAGGCTGTGCCCAGGTCTCCTCCACCGGGCTCGTTTCGGGCTCCTGGAAGCCGCTGGGCAAGGAGGGGCTGGAGGGAGCGCTCAGCTCCGCCTGCGGGGGAAAGGCGGCGTAAATCCCGGCACGCATCTCCCTCCCTCTCCCTCCCGTTCACTGGGTCCTGTTCAATTCGGTCCTGCTAAAAACGGGAGATCTCGGCGTTCTTCTGGCGTTTAATTTGCCCGGCACATCCTGCAGTCTCCTCCAGCGGAGATTATCCGCTGCCAGAGATTGCTGGATTTGCTGCTTTAGGAGATTACTGGCTAGCACGGCTCCAATTGCTTTTTTTTTTTTTTTTTTTTTTTTTTTTTTTTTTTTTTTTTTTTTTTTTTTTTTTTTTTTTATTTTTTTTAAGGTTGTGGGATTAGGATGAAAAACCCCTCTAATTTACCTTGGCAGCCGCTAAACTCTTGGCCCACGTGGCGTTGGCAGGGTCGGGAATGGCTTTGCTCTGCCACTGGGGCAGGAGGAGGGACAGGAGCCACTGGAACCTGCAGGTGGGGTAAATGCAATTAAAAACGTGAATGGTGAGACCTGCAGCACCCTTGTGCTCCTTGGGTGTGGAATTAACCCAGGTGTGATCGTGGATCCGCCCTCAGAGGGACCTGCAGAGCTCTTGGCTGGGTGGGGATAATTCCCAAGGATTGCTCCCCTTTGGTTGGGTTTCAGGATCTGGTTGAAAATTCACTATATCTATGCACTACAGGTGTGTTTTAAGCTCAGGGTCTGTCTTTATTGTCATTCATGTACTCTGGCACTTTCATTTTGAATAATGCTCACTGTTCTGTGCTCAAGAAGGGGCATGACCATCCTGTAGGACAAGGGAAAATGGTTTTAAACTAAAAGAGGGTCGATTTAAATTTAGATAGGAGAAAAGATTTTTTTTAAATGCACTGGCACAGGGTGCCCAGAGCAGCTGGAAGTGTCCCAGGCCAGGCTGGACACTGGGGCTTGGAGCAGCCTGGGACAGTGGGAGGTGTCCCTGCCATGGCAGGGGTGGCACTGGGCTTTAAGATCTCTTTCAACCCAAGCTTATTTTGTTTAGGAGGGATTCAATCCCTCCTAATAACCACCCCAGTTTAATTGGGACACAGCTGATGGATCCACTCACCCTTTCCTGGCTGGAGGCACTGAACAAACACAGGCTGAGAGGATGAAGAAGCTGCAGGTGAGCACCAGAGTCACCCAGCCCCCAGCACCTGAAATGCAGAGCAGTCACCATTCAGCTCCATCAAAAAGATGAAAAAAAAGAAAAAAAAACCCAACCAAAACCCAAATCTTTCTGTGCTCCGTGAACGAACCACCCATCAACTCTGAGGAAACAGCTCGGCACAGAATGGGAGCTTAAAGGCAAAGAAAGAGATGCCACGTCTTAAAACCAGCTGAAACAAATCCTCAGCATCTGAAGAACACCATGAAGTCTTCAGCAGGCTTGGAGAGCTCCAGTGACTACGGAGGAGCAGGAGAAGCATTCCCAGTGTTTGGAAAAGAGGATCCAAGGGCAAGGACAGCGGTGATCCCTTACTTTCCAGGAGGACGCTGTCGCTGTTGCCCCGGGGCCCCTCCCCGGCCGCTGTCGCCGCTGTCATCCAGAGGTCGTGGTGCTCCCCCGGCGCCAGGTCAGGGATGTGCAGGGAGCGAATCCCGGCGGGAATGGCTGGAGGAAAAACAGGGATGGAAATGGAGAGCCTGGCACGGGATTTCGCTGCCTTCAGCTGGAATTGGACTCCAGGTACAGGTGAGAAGCAGAGGAGGAGGAGGAGGAGAGGAGGAAGAAGAGAAGGAGGAAAAAGGAAAAAAAAGAGGAATAGGAATAAGGCAAAAGAAAAGGAAGAAGAATGGGAGGAAAAAGAGGAGAAGGAGGAGGAATAAGGAAAAAGAAAAGGAAGACGAATAAGAGGAAAAAAGAGGAAGAAAAAGTGGAGGAGGAGGAATAAGAAAAAAGAAAAGGAAGATGAATAAGAAAAAAAGAGGAGGACAAATAAGGAAAAAGGAAAAGATGAATAAGAGGAAAAAAGAGGAGGAAGAAGAGGAGGAGTACAAGGTAAAAGGAAAAAGAAAAGGAAGACAATAAGAGGAGGAAGAGGAAGATGAATAAGAGGAGGAGGAAGAGAAAGAAGACAAGAGGAATAAGAAGAGGAGGAAGAAGAAGAATAAGAAGAGGAATAAGAGGAGGAGGAAGAGGAAGAAGAAGAGAAGATGA
>VXBQ01000290.1:409501-422250 GCA_013400175.1 Phainopepla nitens | reverse complement strand
TTCATGTGTTTCATTCATTATTCAAACCCTCTTGTTAACTTTTTTGATGTTTCAAGAACTCTTTTGTTTGGGTTGTGGTTTTTTTTTTACACTGACTTATCTGCGTGACATCCTTTGGATTAGGTCAATGTATTTTATTTCTTCTTGTGTCTGCGTCCTGTTGTTCCACTCTCTGATAAGGAGTTAACAAGTTCTTCTCCAATTATTTCTGGTGTTCTGG
The DNA here is from genome assembly GCA_013400175.1 of Phainopepla nitens. Taxonomy (NCBI): domain Eukaryota; kingdom Metazoa; phylum Chordata; class Aves; order Passeriformes; family Bombycillidae; genus Phainopepla; species Phainopepla nitens. The sequence goes on along the minus strand of VXBQ01000290.1, from coordinate 422,030 downwards.
TTTGTGTCACTGTTATCTTATCACTTGGAGAGGTCAGCCAGCAGATGTAGAGGGGAAACAGCATAATTGCTTTACACTATTTTCTTAGTTACATCGAAGCATTGTAACATTTCGTGTTTTGCTAAGGTCTACAGTGTAATACATTCATCACACTACTATTTCTATAAACTCTACAGTGCATGCTTAAACTGATTATGCTATGTACTAATGAAAGCCAAAAAGAGTTATAAATCACCCTGTAGCCAAATACTTATGATCAGTAACAACAAGTAAAAGCTAATACCTGAATGTGAAAGCCAATATCGTATCATAATCTTTAACACTTACATCAATATCGAATGGTAGGATGGTTTGGATTGGAAGGGGCTTTAAGGACCATCTAGATCCCATCCCCTGGCATGGGCAGGGACACCTTCCCCTAGAGCAGGCTGCTCAGAGCCCCATCCAGCCTGGCCTGGAACTCTTCCATGGATGGGGTGTCCACAGCTTCTCTGTGCCAGAGCCTCACCACCCCCACAGCTACAAATTTCTTCCATATATGTAACCTAAACCTGCCCTCTTTCAGTTTAAAGGCATTCTTAATCAAAAAGGAATGAGACTTAACCCGTGAAACAGAGAGCAGCTAACAAGCTCTCGGTGATGTCGAGGTATTAGAAAGATAAATTACCTCTCACTAATATTGCCGTGTTAAAATCTACGGCTGAACAAGTTTTGATGATCTCAGACCTAGGGGGAGGTTAATAAAGCTTGAGAAGAAGGATGTCACACTGATAATGGACACAAAGAATGCAGAATTTATGGGCCACAAGGCCCACATTTGACAAAATTCCCAAGATAAGAAAGAAACTAAGAAAGTTAACTCAGCAACCTCGTGGAAATCAGCTCTGACTGGGTAAAGGGTAATTCCAGCAGGGGCAGATTGCGATCACCGGACCCAAGAAACCCACCGACCCAAAAGAAAAGAAAGACTGAGCACGTGGACTAATTAGCATGAGAAGCAAGAGAATCATTAACCAACAGAAGGTAGAATACTAATTAATAAGAGAACTATGTAACTTGTAGCACTGTATAACTCCAGCTTCTATTGGCCTTTTGGTCGGGGACTCTGCAAGTATCTCCCCATCCAGGGGTGGGGGAGAGACTCAAAGATGCATATGAGACATATGAAAAGAGACATATGAAAAGAAATTGTATAAAGTAAGAACAGGGGTTGATATAATGTTGTGGAATTGGTATTGTGTAGTAGAATTTTGGGAAACCCACACATGCTTGGCAGTGACAAGTGGAGTATATGAAGTCATGGTTAAAAACCATTCTTTTTGGGTGGTAATGTGGAATGGGGCAATCGGTTAAACCTTCTCCTTGTTCTCCATTAGGATGTATTTTGAATCACTGGGAGAAGTTTGGTGGAGAACTTCTTACAAAGTGGAAGTTAAAGGAATACTGTACTCGATGGTGGCCAAAATATAATTTGGATGGTGACGAAAAGTGGCCCAAAATGGGAACATTGAATTATAATGCTACAACTGTTGTTTTGCAGAAGATTGGATAAGTGGGATGAAATCCTGTGTGTGGATTTATTTTTCTCATTGACAAATGGTCATAAAACAAGAAAGAAATGGAGGGTATTAGCGTCTGATTCAAATGTGTTAATGATGGTGGAAGAGAAAAAGAAATTATTTTGTTGCTGTTCTGCTTGTAGTATAAGGAAAAGGTGTCTGAAAGTGGGTAGTGAGGAAGAAGGTGTACAATTGTTGGTTTCTCTGAGAAAGAATCAGGATAGTGACAATTGGGACCAGGAAAGTACTGATGGTAGGACTGGAGGAAGTGATGCATATAGTCCAATTGCAGATAGAATTTGGGAACACCAAAACCCTGTATATGTGAAAGTTCCTTGATCAGTGGTTCCAAACCACTGATTTGATTGGAAGGATTCTGCCAGGTTGTACTGAGAAATCCAGAAAAATTTGAAATTCCATATGGTACACCACACGATGTGAATCTGACAGGAAAAACTGACCAGATGATGTGGTAAGGAAGGAAGCTGTAACAGATTATCTCTTATCTTTAAATAAAACACTGAGATTATTACACAGGTACTTGCTGTTTAGAACACCAGTTCCAGTCAAGTCACCAATATATTCTTTCAAGCATGGAGATCAAGTCTACGTAAAAACCTGGAAAGAGACTCCACTAGCTGAGAAGGAAAGGACCTTGTCAGGTACAGCTAAGCACACTCAGAGCCATGGAATTGAAAGGACTGGACTCATGAATTCATTACACACAGACCAAAGGTATTCCTCCAGCTCTGTGGTGGTCTTAACAGAAGGACCCCCGGAGCTGAAACTGACTCGGGACTCATGATCTGCACATGGACAAAAATAGAATCTGTACTGCAATTTTATTGTATTCAGGGAGAAGTTTTACTATATTTTTTGTTTTACTATGTTTAAAAAGTTTTTATAGGCAATGTGCTTGATTTTTGGAACACCACTGAGCACCCAGGCCTGGGTGCACAGCTCTGAAATAAACAATCAAGTCTCTTTTGCGTGTATAATTATTGGTTTATAGCATACTGGATAATAAATCCAATTTTTCTGAACAACAATATGTCCTATTTTAAACAAATCATTTATATCATCTTGGAATTTTATGTGGTACTCACAAAGTGAGGCAGGTAATTGCTCAGAGGAGTTGAATGTACATACTGAAATTTGCAATAAAAAATGAAGTATGAACACTACTCCATGAATCAAAGCCTGCCCAGCTCACAGCTTGCAAGATACATCTGGCCTCCAGGACAATTTTCCACTATCCTATAAAATTTTACATCTCATCTGACAACAGGCCTTAGTGTAACTAGGACTGATGTCATCCCCTCCCAATTGCCAACAAGTTGTAAAGTCTTGCATTAGATTTACAACTTGTTTATTCTTACCAATTACAGAGGCCAAGGCATACTTCTGGCCCTATAAATGCCTGTATAATACCCATGCCTAAGCAGAGGACGTGAAAGTAAGCAAAGTAAAGTGCTGGATATAAAACTCCATGACTTGGAGAAATAAAAAAAATCAAATGCATGCACGGCACTTTGAGGAAGCAAGTGTAGCATAGCCAGGACGTCCCACGCTGACTTGAATTGTTCTACAGCAAATTAATATCAGTACAGGGACACATCACAAAATACTAAGAACAGCCAAATCCAGCATTCTTGGAGGGTTTATAGTCTCATTTTTAGCCCTTGCAGCTGAAGTTGTGTCCCACGTTCACTAGTAACATCACTGTGTAGGCATACCTGAAGTCACACTCCCACGTGCAGGGAAGTCAACATTCCTGAACGTGCTTGAATGTGGTATGTGCAGGGTGTGAAACAAGTACAGATGTTGTTTAATACATCCTTGGCAAACCACTTACCAGACATAATATTTTGTGTAATTATATTGCAAGGTTCTACAAAATATGTGGGATTTTTCCATTAAAGAAACCCATCATTTTGACTCCTAATTTAAATAAAATTTCTAAAGTATTTGGATGATTATAAATGCCAAGTGTATAAAATAATGCATTCCTTTAATTTTTTTTAATTGTTAGCTTGTGTGTTTTAGCCTAAAAGCCTGATTGACACAAGTAAAATGTCAGTAAAGTCTGTGTATGACAACAGGAATGACTGACTAATAACATGAGTAAATCTTGCAGGATAAAAATTTGAGGATGTCTTTCATTCTTCTACATTTTAAACACTATTAATACTTGAAATTACTGTTCAGTCTTTTATCTATATTTACAGTGACGTCTAGTTTTTAAAATCAAATACGTCTTTTTTAATACATGTGACTTGTGGCAGTATTCTGTTTATTTCTTCCATTTATGCCTCCTTTATCTTTGAAGTTTTATTTCCTTGGATTTTTTAAACCCTTTATTTCATAACACGTCATTGAGGTTGAATACAAATAACAATACAAATAACAAATACAATAACTTCCAACATCAACATGCATATCATATTGTGTTTTATTAAAATAAATTACAAGATCCCAACTTACTTTCCCATTTAATTGAAAGAAGACATAGGCACATTTTTTCATTCTGCCTTGCCATTTCAAGTTTTTATATAATGTGATATATTGTATCCCTTCTTTTTTTTCTGTATTTACTCTGAAGTAAGAGAATAAAAAATGCAGTTATTACAGAAAAGCAGTGTCTGCAGTACAAACTGAGGCACAGCAGGTATGAGCAGCTTCATGGCTATAAAGTGACTGTACATGAAGATCCTCAGGTCACTGTATTTTCAAGACTCTTCTCCTCCTGAAGTCTTCTTGACATTTGTCAATAATAATAAACCAACTGCTGTTTTGTGAGCTGTGCAATGAAATAAATCTTCCTGAAAGCAATAAAAAGGCTTGATTCTGAAAAATTACTTTAAAATGAAGAAAAATGATAGCTCAGACAATCTGCTGTCTGTCTTGATATGCCTGCAGCTTCTCAGACACTTCCTCTAGTGGTCAGTTGTTAAGGGCAATAAAATAGATAGCTGTAAGGTTTTTTTTATTTACAGTCTTTCTCATTGCTGCCTTTTCAAAAAATAGTCTGTTTTCTAGATGAGGTCAATATATGCTTGAAACAAATTTCCAGACATATTAGAGTGCTGTCAAGACCTGTGTCTCCCCAAATAATCTCAACAACCCTAATTTCTTAGAAAGAGTTGGATCAGGTGATACCCAGGGATGAGGAACATAAGGTGATGGTCTCTGCTCTGTTTTCCAGGTTGTCTTGAAAGGGTGCTAAGGATAGAAATGGCCCATCAAAGAATACATTTGAAAGAAAGCTTTCAGTTCTTTGTAATAAAATCTGTTCCTGACTTAAACCTACATTTTCTTGCTTAACATGAGCTCCTGGGGCAGAAAGATTGATCTCTGAAGGACATGCTACTACTGAGATGACATTCCAAGTTTAAATATCTTGGTGTTCAGTTTTAACTAATTAGATTCCCTAGAATTATACATTATAATTCAGGAAAATCAAAGTTCCCCTTGCTTTTCCCAGGCAGATAAACTAAACTCCATGCCCACTGCAAGAAGAGGGGTATGCAATTAGATCTCATAAAAATAACTTTGAATTTATTAAAAAACTGGGAAAGTCTTGTGTCCTTGGCAGAAGTGTTTAATTGACTTTCAGAAACTTTGAAAAAACAGAAAAATCCTTGTATCTATCTAAATGATGAGTTCACGTATAAAATTCACTACTTTGCTCTCCTTTTCTTAATCTTAAATAGTCCACTCTTCCTTGATTTTAAAGCCCCAGGGATTGGGATGATAGCCACAGATATAATGCTCCTTTAAATCAATTCCTATTTGAATCAGAGCACCTTTGACAGAAAAAAGCATTCAGTCTAAAAAATTTTCAGCAAAGAAAATCTGTGACAGTCCTTGGTAAATTGTAGCAGTGATCAGCCACTCTCACTTCTAAAAATTATGCCTTATGATGTACCACAGCTTGTCCAACTTCAGTGTCCCATTATTAGTTCTGCCATGTCATCTGAGGGGATTTATTCCAGCATTCGGGCTTGCTGTGGTATGACAGAGTTCACCACTTTCTCTTTGTTTATTGGTTGGGTTTTTTTTTTTCTCTCCCACATGTTTGTGGAATGTCTAGTCCAGGGGCTGACCACATTTCTCTTCACGGCTGCAGACACAGCACTGCAGAAAAGAAGAAAAAGGAGAATTCCACCCCCAGCCAGCACTGCAGATCTGCAGGCACAAGGCTTGCCCAGAGCTCCAGCCTCAGCACCCTGCCATGCAGCTCTCTCATGCTCCTGTACCCCAGGATACTCACAGGCTCACACATTTTCAGAGAAAAGAAGGTGTTTGAAAATCACTTGGGACAGTGCCTGCCGATAGAGGTGGGGTGCAGAGGAATACCAGAGCTAATGGGACTGTTGTCACACTGCCCGTGAAGCTGTCTCTAAAGCTTTGGGACATAACAGGAGGGCTCAAAACTGAGTGTTTGATGTGACTGTAAAAGCCAGCCATAAGAATTATGAGTGGAGAAGTGCTTGATCTTCAAAATGGCATATATAATCTAGGGGATATGCATTTATTTATCTGTATTGTGTTACTCTTCAATGAAATGTGAAAACATAGTGGTGTTTGCAACAAACTATCTTTTTTTCCATAGTATTTCTAAAATCACCCTGAAAATACTTTCTCTTTGGAGGGATATTTCTTCCCTGGTTTATATCTAAACAGCTACCTCTAAAATACCAGGAAAGTGCTGAGTGCAGGTGATCATGTAAGAAAAAGGATATATTTTGTGGACAGAGCTTCAAGGCGTGAGGTCACTGAGTCCTGGAGGGCAACTATGGCTTCACACTTACAGGACTCTTCAGTTGTTACAAGACGGCTTGTAATGGCTCCTAAGAGAGAAAACAGCATTTAGTATATTTATTACGCCATCACCTTTAATTGTGTTGCCCCATAAATACTCTTGGTTTCTAACATTTGTGATGTGCTTGCATAGGGAGTATCTTTCTTGAATCAAGAGGGTGGACACAAATCCATTCGAATATCACATGAGTATAGATGGAGGGAATGACCTCATTCAAATAGGCCCAAGTGAATTCAAAATCTAGCAGAAAGTCACAGCAATCTAACTGGAGGAGCCAGTTAGGATGACAGAGTTACCAGTCTCTTCAGAAAGAGAAGGCAAGCACTGCTGTACTAACAAAGCAGTGCTTCCATTGAATTGTTCCTAGGCCTTGACCTCAGTCTTCAGACTCACAGGGAACCAGCCTCAGCTGTCCTCAAGAATTCCTTTTTCTCCATAATTCACAAAAAAACCCCAGCCATGATGACAAAGGGTTCAGAGAGACAATTTCACTGTAGTATAATAATGTCAAGCATCAGTAGATGGCTGTGAGTTCTTAGCTGCGAGAAAGGCAATTTAACCTCACCTACTCCATAAAGTAAATAATTTAAGGCTGCACCACTTTGCTGAAGGCTGAGAACTAATATATCAACAGCTACTGCAGCACAGGTACTGTAGTGAGATCACCATCCACATCTGACATGGGAAGAATAAGCTTCCAAAGGCAAACTCTTATTAAAAGAGAGCCTACAAATACATTTTCAATAAGTTATCAAGAGGTATTACCTGTATATAATAGCCATCTCTTAATAAATTTGTTTTTTTACTTTACTTGCATAGGCAACAATAGCATATTAATAAATTTTGTTTTCTATAGATATATAAATGCCTAACTGATCAATGTCAAACAAACTGTGTGAGCATTGTAACAGTAAAACAATAGAAATATTATACACAAGTACATTTCCCTTTTTTCCTGGACTGTTTTGGCTTCTTTGTTTTGTTTTGTTTTGGTTTGTTTTGTTTTGTTTTGTTTATCAGTCATGCCATTAATATTCCCATTTTGCAAGGAAACTGCAAATCCATGAGGCTGCAAATCTGGCAGTGCAGAAACTCATTTATTTTAAAGCCAGTGTTGAAGTTGGTGTCTCCTTGATTCCACTGAGCCTGTATTTGTTCAGCTCCCCTCTTTGGAACATTCCCCTGGCTTTATGGTCAATGTACAAAGAAGAGCTGTTCGAGAGTCAGCTGGAGGAAGGCCAGTTCAGAAAATCATACCAACATGGTTGGTTTCCAAACAGCTGCCCATTAACTTTTTAGGTCTGCATTTAAATTCTCCCATGACAGATACAGATCCTCCTTAGATTTTGTCTATTTTAACAAAATAATTTTTTCCAACCAACTCTGGCAATTCTCCAAGGGTACTCTGAATTCTTCTACAGTCCTTCTGTGAAATTGAGAGTCTTCCAGTATTTAATATTCAAAATCTGAGGCATTCCTTTTGCCACTGGGATGCCCAACAAGTCACACAAAACATGCTAAAGCTGTGTTTTTACACTGCCTTTGTGTTCAAGTCCAGACCAACAAGAAACTATTTTTGCAGATGAGGTTTGTCTATATCCACCTATTTTATAACTGTGCTCTTACACATTGTCTTCAGCCACTTGATGTGATGGGAGCAGGTTATTCCTGCTCTGAACCAGGGCTGGGCTAGGTACCTCTTGAGGTCCCTTCCAACCCAACTTAACTTCAGATTCTACATCAAACTGTGGAGAGGTTCTGCCAACACTTGATCCCAGTATTGCCCATCTGAAGAGAAAACAGTTAGTGAGTTCGTGCTTGCCCCCTCAGCTTGGAGGAGAGGCCAAGAATACGAGGTTTGGCATTGCAGTAGTTCTAACCTGAGTTTTGTTCCCCTGGGGACCCCCCAGTCCCCCTCACTGCAAAGTGTGTGACTAACCCTAGCTCTTCTCTTTCTCACTTCTGGGTTTGCTGAATATTACATAAATTAGGGAAGGCCTTATTTATAAGTTGACCAAGACTGCACGGTGAGTATTTACTAACATTGTTATAAATAAAGCTCTTTATATCTCTGAATTTTGCTCAAAGTGGGCAAGGCAGTGTGACATAGAACTGTCTTCTAACACCCGAGTGCCCGTGGAAGTTCCTCAGACAGATACAAACACATTCATATGCTGACAAGAGCTATGGCAGTGCATGCACTCAGCTGGGGAGGGCGTGGGTGGGAAGGGATCAGCAGCGCTCTTCCTTGGGCACTGAGTTTTCCTGTCGGGGTTGGGAAGGGATCAGCAGTGCTCTTCCTTGGGCACTGAGTCTTCCTGTCAGGGGTGGGAAGGGATCAGCAGTGCTCTTCCTTGGGCACTGAGTCTTTCTGTCAGGGGTGGGAAGGGATCAGCAGTGCTCTTCCTTGGGCACTGAGTCTTTCTGTCAGGGTTGGGAAGGGATCAGCAGTGCTCTTCCTTGGGCACTGAGTTTTCCTGTCGGGGTTGGGAGGGGATCAGCAGTGCTCTCCCTTGGGCACTGAGTTTTCCTGTCGGGGTCGAGGCTGTGGCCGCGGTGGCAGTCGCAGGTTGGGACAGGCCATCCCTGACGCAGAGCTGCCCGCGGTCCTGCCCGCCGGGCGCGCACACGTCGGCAGCCGGGCAGGCGTTTCATGAATCCACACCCAGACCTCAGCCGAGAGAGCTGGTCACAGTGATTCTTCATTTGGATGCAAACCAGGATGTTTTTACCGCATGTCAGTGTGCTGTTAACCCGAGCAGGGTGCACAGAGTGTGTTTTTATCTGGCTATCAATGTCACAAAATTAGTACAAAATTTTGGAATATTGGCAACTCTTTTTTTGCAGCTGTAACAGATGGCAAAAGGAATGGAACTAGAAGTGATAAAGTTACAAAACAATCATCTAACAGAATTTCAGAGAAAAAAAATCTTGATTTTAAGAGACTATTTGGCATTATTTCAGCCCTAATTGAGTTGGAAAAGACACTGTTTCATGGAGTGAAAAGACCATAAACAGAAAAGTATATGTGATTGCTAAAAAAGATGTGACACCCACTGCCAGTTACAAAGTGGGCACTTTATGTGTGACGTTGCTGTTTTCTGCCAAATTTAACACATCAATTCTGAAAGGGCAAGCTGAGAAGGAGTTCCTATATTTGGATATCTTTGCAGTGAGAAGGCCCAGTAAGGCACAAGAAAAAATAAAGGATGGAGAAAAAAAGGAAGACAGGAAGAGAAAGAGAAAAGAGAGTGAGAAAGAGAAAAGGAAAGGAGAAGGGGATTGAGGTCCCTTCCAACCAGAAAGAGAGAAGGAAAAGAAGAAAAAAAGGAAAAGGAAAAAGGAAAAAAAAAGACCCTCTCCCTGACCTAGACTATTTTTGCATCATTTTTTGCACATCTTTGTGATATAATTGCCACAAATACCTGTATGGTTGGCAAATCATTATCAGGATACTGCAAAATGAGATTCAAAAGGGGAAAAAAAACAAGCATGTGAAGAAAATAATTTAAAGTTTGAGTATGCAGAAGGAGAATCAGTGCTATGGAATGAGGTTTGGGACTGGACTCCCAAAGGGGAGGCCTGATTGAATTTACATTCCCTCACATGTTTATTGCCTCTCTGTAATGCCAGCTAAGAGCTAATCCTAGGTACCATATTTACAAAATCAGCTCCTAACCTAGACAGGAAGAAATACTGAGGCCCTCTGGCTTCACCTCTTTGAGATGTGGGACTGTGACTGAACTGGAGAGATTTGCCTAGGAACTTCCTGGAACTGGAAGCCTAAGTTCAACAGTTTATCACACAAAATATAGTAAGGAAAGGGATTATAGCAGAAGTGGGGGACATAAAAAGATTTTCCCTAAATAAATCACCAATGAGACATCCAAAGAAATTCAGAGTGAAGATCAAACCTTAATCAAGTGAAGACAATATAGAATAGATATTAATTTGTAGATAATATATACTAATGTGTACACCCCTGTGTACCAGCTACATCTATGCTCTTGTTCTCCACAAGGGACCAGCACTGAGAAGGAACATTTCCCTCCATCCTCTAGAGCTCTAAAGCTGGAATATTTTTTAAAGTCCAAACACATCTACCAGAAAGAGCAGTCACACTCATACAAACTGCAGTTTTTGTTCCAGCACAGTCCACGCTCTCCCTTCATTCCCTTGTGCTGCTCTCCTGAAGAGTTTTCTGACAGAAGTGGTCCACATCACATACTGGATATGGGAAAATAGTGTGAAGTCCTCCAGGAAATGCCAAATTTTAATCTTAACCAAACGCAAGCTTCACACAACTGCAGAAGAGCCAAGGATCTCAAATTACTACTGTACATATAAACAAAGTTGCCCTGGATTTTCAGGAGTTGTACAGAAACTCTGGGATAATTTATCAGAAAAATAACATCAATTAGCTGGACTTCTAAAAGCTGCTTGCTTTTAGTGGAACACAATTTTTCCTTAATCAGATCTTACCTGAGCAAGTCTTCTTGTCTGGATTCAGAGTGTATCCTTCATAGCAGCCACAGCTGTAGGATCCATCATTGCTCAGACAGACTTGGGCACAGTCATGCCTTCCAGGTGCACACCTGTCCATGGCTGTGGTGATCCATGGTTGAGAAAAGAAACCTATTCATCCCTCCAAGATACCTCACTGTTTTAAATGCTGAACATTTGTAATTACCATTTAATTACAATTTAACCGGTGTCCTACTACATTGTTATATTATGCTGCAGACAACTGAATTCAGTTATTGATTATTTAACGGAGGAGGCAGATACTACAAGACATGACTACACCACATCTCATGCACTTCTGTCCTTCATCAGCAATTCCAGCAGTCCCATACATCCCCAGTAAGGATGAAGATAAAAACTCACAAGAGATGAGCAATAACCTGCCCCCTGTCAGGCTAAGCAACTAAACAATGGAATTTATGGAATTCTGTGAAGACCATAAAATGGTAGATAAGTGCCAAACTGCATTTTTAAATCAATAAATTTAAAGAAAAAATGCAATGTTATTGTTATTGGAACCAAGGAAAAGACTTCAGCTGAGTTCTCATTTTAGTGTAGCTCACAGAAAACATGTCCATATCTCCATGAGTTTCATATATTCAAGTAGCCTTTAATTCTTACCTGAGCAAGTCTTCTTGTCTGGATTCAAGGTGTAGCCTTCATAGCAATCACAGACATAGGATCTGTTGTTACTCACACAGATCTGGTCACACTCGTGCCTCCCAGGTGCACACATGTCCACAGCTTGTTCGGCATCTTAGAGAAACAACTCATTGTTAATAACAAGCAGTTTGGGATGGAGGCCACATTCCTATTTTTAAATATATTTTGATTTGGAATCAGCTCAGAAATAGCAACAGTAATTGAAGGAATTAGAACAAGTGGTAGGAGAAAATATCTATAGGACAGTGATAGAATCAAATTACATCTCACCATTACCTGCAGCTGAGTTTTATTTATTATTCATTTCTAGAATTTTTATTATTGAAAAGATACAGATGTTTGTTGTTTCAACAGAAGCACACAAGTAGCATCTCTAATCCAGGAATAGTGTTATTTTTTTTTTTCTAGTTGAACTCATTATCCAAAGGAATAATACCTGAGCAGGTTGTCCTATCTGGATTCAGGGTGTATCCCTCATAGCAGTCACAGAGGTGGGATGCCCTGTTACTCACACAGACCTGCTGGCAGCCGTGGGCCCCTGGGCACACACGTTCACAGCTACAAAGGGCATCGACAGACAGGGACTTCAGTCATCCCAGAGGAAAGGAACAGGCATTAATCATTCATGCTTACAGAAGTACACCTTGCACGGTTTGCTGGATTAGTGGTAGTAAATGTCAGTGCTGTGTTGCTGTCACAACAAGTTACAAGGCCTCCTTTGCACCACTCTGTAGCCAGGAGAGAGAGGTCATAAACAGCACTGAAATAACTCATTACCTGAGGTGACAGGAGAAAAGATGAATTGAAATGGTTCAACAAGGAGAGATTTTAAGCATCTAGTAAGATTACACTTACTGAAATGACAACTCAGCAATGAAGAGGACCTTCTGGTTCTTTCTATTAGAGACAACCAGTCGACAGGAGGGAGGGAAGGAAGGAGGGAAAGAAAGATGGAAGG
>VXBQ01000290.1:389490-404127 GCA_013400175.1 Phainopepla nitens | reverse complement strand
CGCCAGCCCCAGCGCCAGGCAGCAGCCCGGAATGCCGAGGGCCCGCCCCATGGTGCTGCCGCCGGCCCCGCGCCCGCCGCGCCGCCTTTAAAGCTGCCGGGCCGGGAAGGGGACGGGACACCGAGGGGGCATCGGCCTCCCCTGGCGCCTCCTCCCCAGGGCGGGCCGGTGGCCTTCGCTACCCCACCGGGAGAGGGAAGGGGGGCCAGGATTACAGCTCCTCGTTGGGAGCGTGAGGCGTGGCTCAAACCTGGGTGCAGGGGGAGCCGACACAGCGTTCTTCCTTCACCAGGAGTGCTTGGTCCAGGCTAATTTTGCATTTCAGTCTCCAAGACAGTAGTTGCAACGAACGGGAGAAAAAGCTCCCAATATGATCGCCGAGGCACAAGGAACTGCCCACCCTGTTGCCAGATCTGGCCCAGGGGATTTTGGCTGGTTCCTGGCACTGGAAGTCCTGCCAGCTCCCGGAGGAAGCAGCAGTGAGCTTTAATGGAAAGCACGGCTTAGGGCACAAAGGCACCCTGATCTCCAGCACAGGGCTTTAGAAGACACCTTTGCCAAATCTGTACCCTGTTACACTGCAGGATCATCTTCTCTCCCACCACCTCCAACAGGGGAACAGGAAGCCTTGCTTTAGAGGAGAAACCACCAACCCCCCACCTGTACAGCATCAGGCAGACACTGACTCACTTCAGCAAGTTCTACTGCAAAGGCACAGTAGAAGAGGCCACCATCACATTCCCAAAGGCTGCAAACGGTATCAGGGAAGAGGGACCAACCACCCTTCAAGCACAAGAAAGTCTCAGCACAGGCTTCAGGGGAGTATAATGGCTTTTCTCTCTCAGAAGATGCTACAGCTTTTTGAGCAAGAGCACATGCACACACACCCCAGAAAAATTTCAGGCAGTGCCTGCTGCTGCCAAGCACTGCTCTCACACACGATCAGCCACCCACTTGGACAGTGTCAGTAGCCAGCCCTTGGCAGGAGCTCTTTGCGCACTCACGGTCAGACACACACACTCCCTTACTGCAGAGTGTGGGCTGGAATCCATGTCTGAGCAGCACCCAGCTGCCCAACAGTTTCAGCTGTGTTTCTTATACCACACACACGTCCCCCCTCCCTCCGGCGTCACACTGGAGCAGTCTGTGGCAGCACCTAAAGCAGTGCTGGGTTCCGAGTTTCTGTGGGAGTCCAAATCCAGTGCGGGTCCTCAGAACCTGGAAATGAGTGCAGCTGCCACCAGCGCTGGGCAGCCCCTCAGGGTACCCGGGGGACAGCACTGTCAGAACAGTGGCACAGAGGGTCTGAGACCACTGCAGGTCAAAGTGCTCTCTCAGGTGGTACCTGAGTTAACAGGGAAACTACTGCTGGTAGCACAGCCCCAACAGACCATTTTTAAATGTGTACAGAGGTACATACTGAAAATACAGGAATAACCCCACACATTATAAGCTGTAACAATCTGAATCCCTTTTTCTAGAATTTAACACCAGGTACCTTTTCTCTTACAAAGCAGAAAAATGTTTTATTTCTTCAGACACACTAAATCACTAAATAATCTTTTACCTCTTTTGTGGCTCTTGCTACAAAAGAGGAAGAGTAGAAAGTTGTTTGCAGCTTGGTTTTTTGTTGATTGTAGAAGAACATCACTAAGTTACGGCATACCTCCAACAACTCTGGACATTTTCCAATGCAAATGTTGTAGTCCTGCTTTTAATGCCTGAGCTGACCAGACATCAGATTTCCCCGAGGGCTCAAAGCCTCCTGTACAATTCCCTTTTCCCATGGGTAAGTACCAATCAGACAAGTGGAGTCAACCAAGAGTACTGGAACTGCACAGGCTTTAACACAGGACTATGTTAGAGATGATCCATGTTCTCCAGCCACATAATTGACTTCTACTGAAGACTGGATCAACCACTAAACTTGTAACTAAGTGTGTTGGACTGTCTGCAGCACACTGAAGCACTTAAAAAAAGCCATCAAAAAGATCAACCAATACTATTGGTAAACATTTTGTAAAAGATTTATTTAAGTATCATTTATCACAAAGAAGAAAATACATAGAAGATTAGAAGCATGCATCCATCTTCCACATTTCTATTTATTTTTCTTGCATTCCCAGCTCGTTGTAATAGAACTCCTGTGCCACCCTCACTTGTTCCTCAAAAATACTGTTTCAAGACATAGGATAACAAACAAAAAAAAAACCACAAAAAAAGGTAAGATAACATATGCGAAAAGTGCAAAGTAAAAAAGTCACATATATACCACATTCAAACCCCTCCCCTTCCAAAAAGTGGATAAAGGCAAACTGTCATTTTGCTGCACGATCAGATTGTCTTTATGAACTACTTTACAAAAAATTAATATAAATTAAGGGCATAATCCTGCAGACACTTATAATCACAGCTAATTCCAATCAGAGTGGCTCAATTGGTATTATTAAAAGCCACAAGTTAGTCACATCCATAAGTTCTTGCAGGTGTGAGGCCCTAAGGCAATAAAATGTTTAAGAGCATTAGGGAGAACAAAAATTAAAGCAAATGAAATCACTCTCAGATGTGTGTTGCTTAGTAAATTTATATCAAACATATTTTAAACAGAACAGTTTGCTCCTAAAGCCCTGAATATTTCTATTACTTAAGCAGTTTTGCAAGATTAAAAGACAAAACCCCCAGGAAGCTGGTACAGATGTTAATGAACATAAACATTGCTTCAGGCAGGTATGTAGGGAGGTGGAGGTTCCTTCTCAGGCATCTTCACTGCCATTTCATAGGTTGGCAGAACGTACTACAGAGAAGACATTTTGAAGTGATTAATGCAAAGGATTTCAAATAGAAAAAAAAAAGAACAAAAGCATACATGGCCCATCAGCAACTTAATCCTCTGTTGCAGGCAAAGTTATTCTAAGAATTTACTGCTGTTCCTAGTAAGCAAAAGAGGAAGTGAAAGAAGATGCAGGAGCAGCTGACTGCTCTGCTGAGTCCAACCCTGGGTCATTCATTCCATAGCCCACTGCATCTTGCAAAGCAGCAAGGAAGGTTTGGACTGGTGCAATTACAGCTGCCCTCTACCACCAGGAAAACATTCAAAGACTTCTCTCTACACACCCTCCTTGTAGGCACTGTCAGAACTTAGCTAAGAAATAACCCACCACAAAATTAGCTGCTTCAGGATTTTTTCTTTCCAGTCTTTCTTTAGAAAGCTGGACAAGACCTGGAAACATATATGGATGTGGTGATTTTCTACATCAAAATTAATGATACTGCTTCCTTTTATCTCAAAAAGAGGTTTTACCTGTGGAGGAGCTTCAAAAGCAGGGTACACAGCGATCTCTGGCAAATTTCTGTTGATGATGTATTTATAGCAGTTCCATACGCAGTTAATTAGATATGCCTGAAAGAAGAGAGATTTCTCTTTTTAAACACCTCATAAGCATTGGCTGATTCAGAAATCAGATGTTGGATTACATTCCTGTGATAAAAAGGAGCATAAATCAACTTAGGCAATACATATCTGAGGAATGGTTGCTATTTCACAGACCTGACCACATACCTATGTGGCTCTCCACTTAGCTTTGCTGTCACAATGACTCAGAGAAGATGCACCATTTACAGGTTTTAGCAAAAGAATTCAGATTCAACTAATCTCTGTCTGCCTCAGCAGTGCTAATCAAATCAGTCCCCAACTGGCTTATGCTTCTGTGGATCTCAGTCCAAACCTGCCAGGAGGAGGAGGAGAGGCCAACAGTAGAATCCCCCTTGTCCCCAGTTAGCACTATTTCTCCAGCTAACTGCCAGTGTCAAGGAGAGGGCTCAAACACACAACTGAGGTAGCAGGGTACAGCACTGAACCTTGAACTTCGAGTCAGCACTGACTGCTGCAGAAAGAAACACTATCATGATATGATGAGGATTAGGGTTTTTTTTTTTTTATTACTAATTTGTGTAACATTAACTTCTGCAAATCTCTCACGGGCAAGTTAGCACTGTTGTAGCAAAGGCACCAAACCTCCCAATCAATACACAAGTGTTATCTAGTGTATTAGGCTTCCACTCCCCCCAGGTAAACATTCCTCTTGGAAAATGTATAAAAAAACCAGTAAAATTGTTTTTCATAATTTCATTTTTTCTTAAATGCGACCTGAATGCAACAAAGGAACAGTATCATGGCCAAGGTATATTATCTGTTCATTTCTCAAATGCACTTTGTCTACACAGGAGTTTTTCTGATTCAAATGAATGCCTCATTATTTGTATCTTCAGAAAGACAGTAACTGGTAATATCACCCTTCAGCAGGGAGCAAGATGCAGGTCTAACTTTTACATTTCCTCATTCCATCATCTTCCTTCCAAAACTTGCATCCTATTTTGTTAGGCACAGTAAAAGATTTTAAATTATTTTTTAGAAACTTGTATGTATTAACTCAATATTATTTCACTATGAGCTTAATTACAAATATTAAAATTATCTCTACGTATCTCTTTTTGCTTTCCTCCTTCCTCCTCAGGAAGGGCAGAGCTGCATAAGCACACTCCACTGTACACACACAGGTTAGCTGAAGACACAAAGTATTAGACTTAAGTCATACCAGAACTGACCAGCCTAACAATTGTGCTCAAACAAGTTCTTACCTCAGCATTAAGAGGGCAGTTGGGTTCTGAATTCAGCATTGAGAATTAACTCAGACTGACAACATCTTAATATTTATTAACTCTAGGAACAGATACATGATTAAGTTTTAACTTACCTTTAAAATGATAAATAAAACAAAGAACACCAGGACAATAAACAAGAGACAGCTGGAGTCCAAAGAAAGGAGGTCATCTTTGTAAGGGAAATCCGGCTAGTGAAAAAAAACAGGGGAGAAGGGAGAGAAAGGGAAGAGATAAGAATGAACACTGCACAATCAAATATGATAGAAAAACATCCAAATTTCACACCAAATGAAACAAACGATGTGTAAACTACTCCCCTTGGACAAAATTTCCATTTCTAACAAGTTTCCTCTTTATCCTCCCACAAAGCACAGTATTTATCCTGCCTCTGTCCCACAAGAACAGATCACTACAGTACAGTCTGTGTCCCTAGGCACTTCATCAGTCTCATGCCAACACAGATTCTTCTCCACAGCTGCAGGACAGCATTTGTACTTACAGTCCTCTCCAACTCTTTAATGACTTACTGTTAATTACATCCTGTCAGTCCAACATATAACACACAGGTGTGCAGTGTAAGAAGTCACCTCCAAACTTGGGGGAGCTGAAACAGAGCTGCTGCAAACCTGTTTCTTTTCCTTCTCTGACCACAGTAACAAAACTTCTCTCAAACACCAATCTAACATTTTATGTGTTTTGAGACATCTACCTGAACAGATCAAAACACCAGCCAGCCAGAGCCTGTGGTCCCTGCTGGCAGTATATTCTATGTATTGACTTTTCTTGCAGTTGAAACAAACTCTGTTAGTGACAATTCTATTGCAGTTTCCTTCGAAAGCATTGTTCCAACTCAACAAGAGATGCACAAAATGTAAAAAGGAAAACTTGGAATCTCAAATTCCATGTATAATGATGTGGGAATCCTTACCTACACTTCTACAGTCCTTACCTACTCTTCTCTTCCTGTTCCCTACCAAATAAGGGTCAACACATTTTTAATCTGCAGTAGCAAATTTGCCACTGAGCCCCACTGCCTAAAACGTTACAAACACGCTGCCAAGGCCAACCACAGCCAACACAGTTTAAACAAGTAGTTCCCATCACAATTCTTTCCTTACTCTCCCTGGCTTTCCTTTCAGGGAGCAATGACACCTTTAACTCTTCCACCTCTGATAAGCTACCATTCCCACCATAACCACCTATGGCTGCTCCAGGCTGAATTCCTTTTTCTTATGCACAGGAAGGGAGGTGTAGCTCAGTCACTGATCCAATTAAAACAAAACTCTAATTTCAAATGTAAAATATCAACTTGAGCTGAACACTTACCAACTGATCCAGGTAATCCTTGATTCTGGGCAAGTAGGTTAGAGAACTGATGGCAACCAGACAACTGAGCACAAAGTCAAAGAGTTGGTAACAGAAAAATGGGATCAGCCAGCCTACACGATGCTATGAAGAAACAGAAAAAAGGAGCTCTCTGTAAATCATTTAGCTAAAAAAATCAAGTAGCAACTTTAAAACCATGGATTGCAAATATACTTACAGCAATGGCACCATACACCATCATTGCACTGATTGTGAACATGAGGAGGGAGATAGCAAACAGAACACAGGCATTCTCTGGATTAAAAGAAAAACAGTAAGAATCAGTCATTTCCTGGAGCTGTCCCACTGCAGCTGACAGGTACCCAAGGTTTGTCCATTACTATGATTCGTTCTCAACTGACTCATCTGTGCCAACTACCAGCAGCAGAACAGAGTAGTTCAGATCCTTCCTAACAAAAAAAGATCTGGTTCAAGAAAACCTACAACTGCTTGGAAAAATCCCTCTTAATCAAAAGCCTGACTAAAGCCTAGGAACCAGTTAGAAGCCTGACACAGTTTGACAGTAATGCACCATAATGATGCTGATTTGCAATATGTGTCAGTGCTGAAAATATGTCACTGATTAGCTTTATAACCAGACAGAATCTTAAGTGAAGCTAACACGGTATCACCCTTTACACTTGGAAATGGTTTGGTTACGTAATTTGGTCATTGGCAGTGGGAGCAGCACTGCTCCTTCAGTAACACTAAGGAAACAGGAAATCACAGTGTGGAAGGTATCCCACTATTTACAAGAAAAGGCAGCTGAACAGAAACCAATTCACAGCAAAATCCAGGACACTCATGGAAGCTGCATGATAAAGATTCTCCTTGTGCATCGCGGTTACTGATGACAGAAGCACAGCTGCTTTCCTTAAGTTGGATTATACTTGATCGTTTTTTAACACAAAGAAATCAGCTTGAGAACCTACAGATATGGTAAATTAATGATTTTTAGCAATATTGAAGCCAAAATTTTGTGGTTGCCCTGCTTGAAAAAGAGATTATCTGAGAACCCTTTGTACTCTGCAATAATTTGAAAAGACACACTGTGGAAGCACTTACATATTGAATTCAGTGCAAGGCAGTAATATCTACACACAGAGATGGCATCAAGAAAGAGCCCCCACCACGTCTGAAATGCACTTTGATCAGACCTAAGTCTCAGCAACCACCAGTAAGTGTGGTTGTCTTCTGAGGAGTTATTACTCACAATATACACGAGTACAGTAATACCTGTAATGTTCTTTCACACACACAAAACCTTCTAGTCTAGATCCCAACATAAGGAATAAGAATTTTTAAGTGAAAAGCATGTGATAGATTTTACACTAAAGAGTGCAGAAAGCACCTTCAGCTTCAGAAGCATCTTTCACTCCTATAAGCTTAAGGCTACCAAGTACACCAACAGACTTACAGATCATATGACATTTTACAGACATCTGCTGTGATTTTACTTTACATCTTAGCCACATGAAGAATTTGGTCCTTGCTCCCACTCTTATTTCATTAGCAGTGAGTTACAGTCACAGGTCAGAACTGACAGATCCTCAGCTCAGGTCATGAACAATTAATCCAAAATGCTCAAAACCCAGGTTTGTGCTGTACTATTTAACTTTGCTGAATCTGACCCTCTCTAAATTTTCATGTAGTACAACAGACTGAGGCAGATTGCAAGCGCCACACGACACACACTTCTGCACATTTCAAACCAAGAGAAGCAAAGCGTGTGCACAAGTTTACAGATACAATAGTTAAAAAGCTTGACACCAATTACACTTATATACATCATACACTCAGTAACAGAATGAAAAGTGGGCTTAATTCTGCTCATGGTGCTCTTGCTTTCATTTATTCTGCAGGCGAAACTTAAGAGAAACACTTTGGTTTCGCTCAAGTACTTGGCATCCCAATTCTTCCACCTTTCTTCAAAAGATATCATGGGCTTTCTTCTTAGTAAATTCATATGCAGGAGTGATAAGGTACTTCCTGATCTATGAAGATGACCAAAAACTCTGGAAAAAAGCCTGTAAACTTGTTTTCTGCTGCTTGTTTTACTGCAACAGCAAAGATAGTTAATGTTTATGGAGAAAGGGAATCAGAGCTGTCCCACACATACTTCAACACTCGAAGCATCAGAGGGCCAAGAAATCTCATAGCTTAAGATGCTTGGACATAAAATGAAGTTAAAATAATAGTCCATAACGTTTCCTTTTTTTCTTGTAGAAGAATTCAATCTCAGAATAACTGAAGAGAGTTTCAGGAAACAAGATAACCATATTTATTAAAAGGTGTATGTATATATTACAACCTAGTGTAAGACAAATCCATGACACTGCACGCTTTATATTCCCATCAGCCAGCAGAGTTCTAGACCTACCAGCCATTCTCTCGGAAGCATAGTAATTTCCAATGACTTCATACTGGATATCAACAGTTGGCACCATATTTGGATGAGTCACTTCTACTGTCAACAAGATGCCCATCAGCAAGTTCACCACCTGAGAGAGATCACAGTTACCTCAAGGTTAATTACATTGCAACAGCTAAGATCTTTTTAATGACCTCTAATAATCCTTTACTTCAGTTAAAAATAAACTCTTCCCTTTCCCTGTATGTGGAAGAAAAAAAAAAGGGCCCAGCTTGCAGTTTAATTTCAAGCTGATTTAGTTAAACCACTACCAAAACAACCCAAAGAGTGTGGAGTACTTGCTAGGTTCAATGAACCACAACTAAATAACTTCACAAATTGAGGAGATGGTAAGGTTCCTAGGGATTCAAAAAACGTCATTAAGCTGATGCTGCTTGATGAATGTACAGATTTATGAACTGGAAAACTGGAAATGGTTAAAAAATGTCAGGAAGGTAAAGGTTCAGAATGAAGAATGTTTGGAAAGAATTTTCGCTTTCTACAACAAATGGAGTTAATTTAACACAAATAAATTACTGTGTTTATGCCATGTTTCAGCTTTAATAAGCTATAGAGAACATCTTCCTCTGCTTCCCAGATCACTTATTAAAATCTCACCAGTCCTTATCAGAAAGGTCTACAGAACCACAGGGGAAGTTAAGAACTTTCACACAGAGATCAACCTCCAAAACGTGTGTGCATTCAGCACGGGCTGTGTGCTCACCAGCCCTTCTCCTCCCTCACGCTGCCATTTAACACTCCTTCTGTTGCCCCATTTTGGTGCACACCAGAAATGTCTTCAGTAAGAGTTCAAAGAATCAAAAGTAGTTTAAGCCTCTGTAAAATTGCCTTGACAGCATTTATAATGTATTCAAGGTTTACAGGGCCATGGTTTCTGTTACTTATATCTGGAGACACATGCCAAAGGTTGCATAACACAAAACTCATGATGGTATTTTCGAGCTGCAGACATTTTCCAATCAGTATTCAGTACTGTCACCACCACCAGCAGGATCCCTTCCAATTAACCTCAAAAACAACAAAAAAAACTGGTTTCCAATTTCTCACAACTTCAGAATATTTGCCAGGTATTTCTTCTTTTACTGGCATGGTTCCAGGAGTCAATGATGGTGGCAAGTCTATGTACAACTACTGAATATTTCAGTAAGGCAAAAAAACATTTAAACCTTTTAAAAATGTTGAGACTCATAGTTCCTGTAACTTTTTTCCTCTCACTGTTTATATTAGTTTTTTTCTTCTTCTTTTTATTTTTTTCCCAGGGTTTCAGAGATACATGGTGATAAGCTTGCTTGTACTTTCTGCTAAAAAGAATCCTCCAGTGGAATCAAAGTTGGTCACTTTGTAGAAAAGCAATCATCTCATCATGCATTACACAAACTTACCAGAATTTCCAGCTATTTTGAGCCACTTGTATTTTTATAAGGCATTTTATGCCTTGGAATATAAAACATAGTAGCCAGAACAGCTGGCAGTGAAGAACTCTTGTTTAACCAGCAGTATCTTTTGCTTCAAAATGCATTTATTTTCACTCTCACAGGACACTTCTTAAAGGACAAACTGTCCTTTAAGTAGCTCACCTGCATCTTGTCTTTAAATCTTATTTTGCTTCACCACTGGTCACACCTATAGAACACTTTCATCTCCCACCTGGTTCATCCTTCTGCACTCTGGCCCTCTGCTCCCAATGCATTTTCAACCCTTCTATTTCCTCCTCTCTGAGTGAGCTGGGGATATTGGAAAATACCTTTCTGTACTGTACTTGTTTCAAAAAGCCCATGTCAAGGTTCAGGTCTCTGGCAGTTGAAACATTGATCTCTACTTTATAAAGCACAAAAAGTACATATTCAATTACAACTAAATCATTTATTGTTTATACAGTCATGAGTTTGACTGCCATGATAGGCTATCTGCCTCAGGAAAAAGAGCAAGCAGCACTTGAATTACTACAGAAGTACTGAAGGACTTGAATGCCTCAGAATTTTGCCCCATCTTTCACTTTTTTTTTTTATTTTCATCCTGTGGTCCTAATTCAGCATATCAAAGTCCTCAGTAATTTCACTAGTTACTGAGTGCAGTTTCAAGTATGAAAGGTTTATTATTTTCTCAACCTGAAATGGTATGCAAGTAAAACAGAAAATAAAGAGGCATTCAAAACCCAATCGATTAGAAACAATGAGACCAAATAAAAATAGTAACAAACCAAACCAAAACTAAACAAAAACTTTAACAAACCCAAACCTCTGCCAATTAACACCTCAGGGTTTCCAGCACTCCATTACTGCTGTTTACAAACCCATCACAACACTCAGCAATTCATCACATTTAACATATGGATTTCAGCTAAGAGCTACAGAGCCAGAGCCTCTATTTTAACTACTTCCATTCTTTCCCAGAAGCTTGATAGCAGCAAGACCACAAGGCTTGTTTCAAAATAATCAGTGTAACAGGCAGCAAGAATATGTTTGGACCACAGAACATCGTTAGAGCTTTTAAGTACATCCTCACTGCAAATCAAATGTATGTTCACAAATGTCTACGCAGAGAAGTCAGAAAAAATGTTAACTCATGTATGCCTCAGTGCAATATCAGGATTAAACCCATCACCATCTCCCCCTCAAAAAGAAAAAAAAAACCACAAAAAAAAAAAAACCAACCCACCCCAAACCTGACCAGACAGCACTCAGTGGATACTGCAGCACCCTGAAGTAACACCTCAGAAATCTCAGCCGCCTCAGTCTGGTCATTTTTTGCCAGGAAGTCAAGAAACAGTAACAAAAAAAATGAATTCAATTAGGATGAAAATAACCTTAAATTAGTTTTGTAGTAGTTTAAGGAGTGTATTTTACATTTTCATATCTGGGCTAGCAAAGTTTAACAGTCTAGTGTAGCTTATATCAAAATTCGAATAGCTGAAATTTCAAATTCTCGAGTAGAAAGTCAGCATTTATTACACTGCTAACAGAAATATTAGCTCCCCATATGATTACAACTCAAAAGACTGTGGAACTATTATAAAGCATTAGCTTTTTAATTGGTGAGTTTTATCTCCACGGTGTACACTTTATGTCTCATCATGTAAGTGCTTCATCTCTCTGGAGGCCTGAACATGAAGTCTAGTTTTCCCCAAGCATCTGAGTGACTTGGGCAAAACCCAGAATTCCTACTTATAATTTGCTTATATCCTTTTATTAGGGGAAAGGGGGAAATTGCCTGGCACTACTTTCACTTTTCCAGTATTTTTTCCCTAGACATGTTCCCAACGAAAAACAAATAAAAAGCTAGAAGGAGATTCTGATTTGGTCTGGTTTATTAATATATTGAAATAATAAAAACTGCAGCAGAGTAATTTTAAAAAGGGTACTTCAGAGCCTCTAGCACTACCAGCATTAGACTGGTATATTGGCTCATTTCTGACAGAACCAACAGCTCCAGAGATCCCCCTCAGGCTCCTGCCAACCAGCAGCAACTGCATCACTGACTGCAGCCCTGGAGTTTGCTGCCAGGACCCCCCAGCCCCTCCCTCCAAACAATGCCATTGGCTTTGCTGCTGTTTACTCAGCTCGGGTCCCATTTCTGCCAGTGCCCTGTTCCTGCTTCCGCTTTCTGGAAAGCGCGGTGCCCAGCACGAAAGTTCAGAGGAAGAAACAAACTTCAAAGCGACACGACTGCTGCAATTATGGAGAGAGGAACAGGAGGTTTCTTTTTCCTTCCTACACAGAACAGCAGTGGGTGTTGCAGAGCTAACCAAGCTTTATCAGTCCTGGAACTCAAGTACAATTCTGCCAGAAATGTTCTTAACTTGTCTTTTGGCAAATACACTTTTATTTACTGATGACAAACAGCAGCAGCACACAGACAGAACCGTGCTTGAGACACACTGTTCACACAGAATCAGCAGCAGACATGTTAGAAGGTAGTCCTCGTTCTCTCTGGACTTCTAGAAGCACACAGCAAGGACAGTGATAAAACTGTTCTAATGAGGAGCAAAGTTAATTACATGCATTATTTAAGAGTATACAAATAAGCAAGGAATAGAAAAATTGCTAAAGAAATGGTTACATAAGAATAACACATGTATTAAGCAGACAGAAGTCTTATCTTACTAAAACATCTGGAGTAGATTGCTACGAGACTCCATTTTAAGTTTGATAGCAAATTCCTTCAGGACTGCACTGCACAGCAACACAGTTTATATAGTAAATAGCAAGATTTTCAGTAACATAAAACTATTCTTGAACTAGACCTTCTCCCCCTCCAAAAAGCTAAGTCCTTCAAAAAAAAAAAAAAACACAACACAATATACAAACAAAAAACCCCACCAAACCCACAAACCGAAAAACACCCGACACAGAACGCCACCACTATTTGTCCCACCGTTAACTTAAAAGCAGAGATTTAACTGACTTAGAAATACTTCTCTTAAGAACCTGAAAGACTAGGTTAGAGCTGTACTTAAATGGTGCATTAATTAACATGTCTAAAAAACCTGACATATTCTGGACCATTTTCTTTTAAAGTTTGGCAGCAGGCAATTAAATTTACCTTTCACTGTCCAAACTATATTTTACCTTCAAAAAAGTATAATTTATAGTTGAATGCTGATTTAAAGCGCTAGGCCAGACCACCTAAAGCTTCACGTTATAACCTGATTTCAGCTCAAACAGGCCAACTGTTGCCAGGCTTAAAAGTTGTTAAAAGTTCTCACCCTTTACATGACAGCCGAGAAATGGATAAAAACATTCAATGCACGGTTTAAAAGTGTTCGATACACAGGGTTTTTTAATAAAGCACTCTGCACGCCCCCTGCTACCCTGAACTCAGCTCCACTCTTCGCTCCAGCAGAGCGCTTACAGACAGGGCATCAAAGGCGCACTCGGCGCCTGGAGCCGCAGCCCCGCGGGTGCCCGTGGCAGCTTCCCCCGTCCCCAGCACCCTTCGGAAAGAAAAGAGGTGCCGCATCCAGGCGGCAAGAGGAAACACGAGCACAGCCGGAGAGGCAGAAGCTGGAGGTGTGCCACCAGGTCTGCGGCCACGGAAACACCTCGCTGTCCCCGGCCCCAGCAAGTTCGCGGGTTTCCGGACTGTGCCGCCGAGGGCAGCCAGGCGCTTTTGCTCTGTAACAAGGACTGCCGTCCCCCGTGCTGGGCACGATCTGTGCTTTTACTCCAGGATCCAGGCGCGTGTTCTTGAACTCCATCCATCAGCACTGCGTGGTTTGCACGTTTCCAAAAGAAGTTTGACTCTCAATACTACAATGGACCTTTTTCCTTTGAACTAATAATAGAACTTAATCAGCGCCAAGATTTTTGTCCAATTTCTTTTTGAAAAAGAAATGCCTTTTCCTTAAAGTTTTGCTACATTTCCAACTACCTACCTTGCCTTTTCTTCAGGTTCTCTCTCTCCAGCGACTTTGTTTGCCCGTACATTTTTTTGCCAATTGAGGGACCAAGATGCATAAAGGATCTCCCCACACTTGTGGAAAATAAACCGTGAGCTCTCCAAAATCAAATCCCCATGCCTCTAAAGGCAGTTTCTGTGTATGGCTGTTTCATATCAACACAAAAATTCAGCATTCTTTGTTTCTTACAATCTGGAGAAGGGCAAAGGAGAATACAGGTTTGGATTACAGCTTCAGAACAGAAAAGCTATGATGCAACTTTTGTAAACTATCCTCTCATTTTTACTGCCCACGAGGGTAAGGGTAAGGAAAGATGAGACAACGACTTCAATAAAGGGGAGCTCAGGCCCCCTTTAAGGGAACCAAGGGAAGTCAGGGCTCTAGGCCTTTAACTTGCTGGTACTGTTTTCACATTTCTATTTCGCCCTACTTCATCTTCACTACCACAGCTCTTTCTCAGAGAGAAAGCACTCACCAGTCAGAAAAAAGGAGGTGTTTGGGGAGCCAAATTTGTTTCCACTGCTCTTCAATCACTTTGGCGAGAACACAGTATGGAATAACCAGGAAGTTCCCTTGCCATAAAGCTCTTGCTCATTCTGGAAGCACTCATCCTCCTCTCAGAGGTTACACAAGACTCACCTCATCTTATTCCCCTATTATATACCCCAAAATTCCAGTCTCCCCTAACTCTCCTCCCTTACCAAGGACACACTCAGTATTGTATTAAAGTCTCAATCCCTCCAACAAAAAAAAAAAAAAAAAAAAAAAAAAGAAAAGAAAA
>VXBQ01000290.1:350331-389164 GCA_013400175.1 Phainopepla nitens | reverse complement strand
AAAAAAAAAAAAAAAAAAAAAAGAAGAGAAGAGTAACACAATCTCTCTAAAACGCCGATTAAAACGCTCTGAACTTTCTCTTCACTTTCTTTTTCCAACCTCATCAAGGGAGGCTGTCGAGGGACAGCAGGGCTTGGTTAGCCCGAAGGAGACCCCGGGAAAGAAGACGGACCCGAGTCCCGCCGTGTGACCCCATGAAATCCCCGCGGCAAAGGGAACGAGCGCCGGGCCGAGGGGAGCGGGACCCCGCGGCAAAGGGAACGAGCGCCGGGCCGAGGGGAGCGGGACCCCGCGGTCCCTCAGAGCGGCCGCTGCTCCCCCGCCCCACCGAACACCCCGCGCACGCGCGCTGAGCACGGCCGCCCCGCCGCCCCTTCAGCCGCTGGCCGCCCCCACCTCTCACCATGTACCAGGTGCCCAGGATGATGGTGCCGGTGCGCACATGGCAGCAGCCGCAGCAGCGGGTGCTATAGAAGCGGTCACGACTCTGCTTGAACGTCATGGCGGCAGCGCGCAGCCCTCCCGCCAGACCCACCGCCCGCCCTCTCCGGGCAGTTCCCGACACCGAGGGCCGTAAAACCCCCGGCGCGCGCGTCACCGCCGCAGTGACCAATCAACCGCCGGGAGAGTGTCGCGGGGCGGGCCTGTGTTGCCGCGGCGACGGGTGATTGACAGCAAGTGGACCAATCGCAACGGTCCCGAGACTGACGCCCCGCGTGCACCTGCGGCGGCGGGGGCCGCACCTGAGGGGCGGGCGGGGCCCTTTCCGCCATGTTGGGCTTTGCCCGCCTCTGCCGCCGGCCCTCGGGCGGGGAAAGGTCCTGCCCTGCTCGCCCCGGGCACGGGGAGTTGGAAGAGCCGGAACTTGGCAGCCGGGGAGGCAGCGAAAACCTATGGGGAAAGCTGCGTTGTCTAGAGACGTTCCCGTGTAGTTAGCGCCGGTGAAGGGAGGCTCGAATTCTGTGGCCGGTTCTGAGCCCCTCAGTTCAGGAGGGACATGGAAGTTCTAGAGAATGTCCAGAGAAGGGCAACAAAGCTGGTGAAGCGTCTGGAGCAGAAGTGTGATGAGGAGCGGCTGAGAGTGTTTTGCCTGGAGAAAAGAAAGCTCCGAGATAACTTTATCGCTCTCTACAGCTCCCTGAAAGGAGGTTGCAGCCCGGTGGGGTCCGCCTCTTCTCCCAGGCAGCTGGTGACAGCCCGAGAGGACATGGCCTCAAGCTGCGCCAGGGAGGTGTAGTCTGGACGTCAGGAGGAATTTCTTCATTGAAAGGGTTAGACTTTGGAGCAGGGGTCACCATCCCTGGAGGTGTTTAAAGAAAGATTGGACGTGGCACTTAGTGCCGTGGTCTGGTTGACATGGTATTAGGTCATGGTTTGGATTCGATGGTCTCACCGGTCTTTTCCAACCTAATTGGTTTTGTGGTTATGGACAGCCCTTAATTCCAAAGTAGTAATGAGTAAGTAATGTCTCCTGATGTCCCGATTCCGGCTGAGGCAGTGTTAATTTTTGCAGGGGCCAGGAGGGAGCATGGCTCGGGTGTGGAGGGTGTTCTGTCCCACCTCACGTCATCGGTCATCGCCAGGAGCAGGGGGAACAGGAGTTTCTTCCCATGGAGAAAACATAGAGGAGGGAGCCGACTGGTGTTGTGTATTGGGAGCGGGGGCAGGTTTGTTATCTCATTGATGTTTCCAGTATGTTGTTGTGCCTGCAATTCTAACTCCATGCCAACGCAGCAGGAAAGATGGGAAGGGGGAGTGAGAGAGAGCGGTGTGTGGTTTCGGAAAGTCTCAGTCCTGCACTGGGGAGTACCAATCCTAAACCACAACACCTGGGCAGAGCCTGAAGAGGTCTGCTCTGAGGTACTGCCAACATCCCCTGGATTCAAATTCACCCAGTGCTAGAGAAGGTTTAGTTCACATGAACTGTTTTGCTGTTCTTTTGAGTTAATTCCTTGGATTAAAGAATAACGTCAAGATTGTGTTACATGCTAAGAGGATATGCCGTCAGAGGGAAAACAGAAGAGGTGAAATTTAGTCCACAGAAGTGCTTCACTTTGTTGGTGACTCCAGGCCCTACTCGAGCCCCTGCTGGTGAGTGGGTAATGGAAATTCTTCATTAGTTCCACCGAAACCTGAAACCTGCTGCGGGTGCTGCGCTTTTTAATACGTTAATTAGAAATAACGTGTGCAAATCCAAGCACTGTCTTGATTCGTGTATGTGGTAAGTTTCACCACCGCTTAGATACGGGGTGTGCTGTTCCCACATGGAGCAGGACCCGTGAACTTCCCCTGACCCAGTGCTTTCTGGAGACCTGACCTGTTGATGCAGAAATGCACACAGTTTATTTTAACCTTCTACTTGCAGCTGCAGGTATTTCCTTCTTGGCAGTGCACAGTCTGAGGCGCAGGACCATAAATATTTACTGTGCCTATATACAATGAGACCTAGGTCAGTATTGAGTTTTTTCACTTTGAACAATGAGGAGGTAATGAGGGTGGCAATGCTTGTCCTTTTGATACGTTCCAGATTGTACAATTAACACATTTTATTGTTTTAGCTGCTTAGTCTATTTTTAATATGAGCTGTTGCTGAGTTGTTTGAAATTATTTACTTAAGGGCTTTAAAAGTGACCTTTTTATTTTAAATCACCAGAGTTCCGTAGTTGGTGTTTTTTTTCCTTAGGGCATATTTCATTTTTGAATAAACATGTTGTAAGTGCTGCTAAGATGGCTGTAACGATCCTGTTATAAACTATTGTTTGTTTCTTTAGTGCTCCTAATGTTCTCAGCCCTGTGCCAGATGCCTAATTATCAACACTGATTTAATGTAGCAAGAAGAGACTAATTTTAATCAATATACACGTGTCCATGTAAAAAAAAAAAATAGAAAAAGAATTTGCCTTTTGTGGTAATCAGTCATTTTAAAAATCGGATTTCTTACGGATGGCACTTTGGGAAGACTAAGCCAACAATTCCTGCTGCATGCATGCCTGAATTGATTACATTGTTTGCAGAGCTGAGAGGCTCTCCTTCCTGTCGGTCAGTCCCTGTGTGAAACAGGAATTCACAGGATTAGACTGAGTCAGAAAGGAAAGCAGGAACCCCTCCCTCAAAGTTGGACATCAGCTGGAAACCTCTAGATCCCACTCCCCGTTCAGATGATTTGTGAGGGCAGGTGTTCCAACTAAGATCTTGCAGTTGGACATTCTGCCTTCGCTGAGATCAAGCTCTTGTCAGGCCCAGATTTTCAGGGCTATTTTCATGAGATGAAAGAAATTTTAATTAAGTGTTCATATCTTTGTCAGCCAGACTCAGAATAAAAAATTGATGCGATTTCCCTGAGCTTCACTGCCTGTTATACTCTGCAAACAACAAAGATACTGGGAAGAATAATGTAAATCTCATTTAACATCACAAAGAAGCTTTCCACCGCAGGATAGGCTAATGTACTATTGAATTTACATTAAAAAAATTCTCCTCCCTTCAAAAAACAAAAAAAAGAAGGAAGAGAAAGATTTAAAGAGTACTTTGAGAATGATTGCATTGTTTCTTGTACTTAAGGGAAGAGGTAATAGGTTAATGATCTTAGTCCTACCCTCTGTGAAGATTCCAGTTCTCACATGCCACAAGCAGCCCAGATGACCTCGGGCAAGACACTTCCTTCTCCCTGAGCCTTAATTCTCTCCTTTTTGGTAGTTCAAAGAGGATTTGTGAGGCTAAATATATTAAAAACTCTGGGCTCAGCTTACAGTCATAACAGCCTGAGCGAAATATCAGAGTCAGCAAGTACTAGTGATAAAACTTCCTCACAAATAGCAAAAAGACCATAGTATGCAGGACCAAAGCATCCATAGCAGTAAGAGCAGGAAGCCAGACAGATTTGCAAGTCAGAAGCAGCTGCAAAAGAATGATTGGGATTCCTTTCCCAGCATGCCATTTTAACTCCTTCCCTCTCAGCAGGTAGGGAGGGTTTGATATCGAGGTGTTCCTCATTAGCCGAACTAGTCAGGGGTTTCAAAACCCATGTCTAGACAGGAGATTTCCACTTCTGTCTTGAGAGAGCCTGGCAATGTTTTACCAAGCACAAATTAGTTTTAGATAATCATATTTTAATATTTTAAAACAGCTAGGATCAGGTAAATGAGAGACCAGGCTTCTATTTCTTAAAAAAAATAAATTAAAGTTCTACACTTGCAAGATGTCAAAACAATGCAGCACTAAGACTGTTTTCTGCTAAGTTTTGTAGTACCACAGTTCTTCCCTTTGTGCTGTTCTTCAGTCTGTCCTTGGCTAGAAGATGATGGTTTAATGCTGTAACCACAGACTGAACTATTGCCAGGATGGCAATATTTTGAAGAATAAGGTGCTGTTCTGCTTCAGCATTTGCTGTGTGAAGGGAAACCTACAGACTCTGAACTGACAATCATATGCAAGCTCAGGCAGAGTTCCTGTCACTGTAGAGTGAAAATATTGTCCTGGGGGGGGTTGAGAAACGAAGGCACGGTGGGATGAACTGATCTGCCCAGCACCACTGCAGGTCAGTCAAAGCTCTAGGAACATCTCCTCCATTGGCCTCTTTGCCAGGAAATAAAAGGTACAGTGCAGGACATGTTGGAACTCCTCCATCCCAAATGGAAGGCACTTGAGTAGGAGGGCAGGAACAAGCTACTGTATTTTAATTTTTTTTTCCTATAACTTTATGCATGTGCCTGCCACTCTGCATTCTAAAACTAAAAACAAAAACAAGATAAAAGATTAGTTAGCTCCTCAGACTTGATTATTTTCCATGCTGAACAAACATTTTTAGATTAAAAAAACCAAAGTTTTTCAATGTCACAGAGAAAGGAATATCTTCACATAGAAACTTCAATATATAACACTGTATTCCCTTAACAGAATTTAGAAAAATCCATAGAATTGGTGCAGAAGGTGTGAAAAATCCAGGCTGGAAGCATGGATTGACTTTTTGTTTCTTAAAATAAGATAAGAATGTACTAGAGTAAAAGCAAAGCATTAACATATCAATGAGGGGAAAAAAAACCCTCAATAAATTAGTCAGGGGGAAACTTTCCTACTAGTGACTCATACAGCAAAATCATAGATATCCTGAAGTCAGCATTAACAAATTTTACCATCCTTTTTCTCCAAGATGAATTTTGTAGGAAAACAATCCAATTTGGAGGATCAGTGGTTTCTTGTAAAAAAGAGTTCAAAAGTAATAAGAATGTATCAGAATGAATTCTGTGATTATTGAGTTTTACTCTTGTTTACTGAATTAATTAACTTCATTTTGAGATTCCTAATGTAATGTTCCAAGCTTCTGTACTATTTGTTCCAGCTGGTTGCTGTTAACAATATGAATTATCTTTTACCAGTATGAGTCAGTTTAACTCAGTTCCAAACCTTTTAAACTCTAACAGATGGGTCAGAAAGTCAGGGTTAGAAAATAAACTAAAATATGACAGCATGATATAAAATTTCTCTAAGCCCAGGACTGTTTCTGGGTTACTCGCATATGCTCAGATTTTCTAAATCTCAAACACTGAAGAAAAATTCTTATCTTCATTTAGAGAATTGAAATCTGCTAAATTAAAACGCCTGTGGTTCATTTGTAGCAGCCTCCACGCAGCTGAGGAGCTATGAAAATGTCTAAAAATAACATGATCTAAAATGGTACTTGCAATTTCAGATAGCTCAGTGCTTTCACAGGATGGGAAATCTCCTGTACTCAGTGGCAGCCTCTCCGTGAGTCTTGGCAGGGTGAGCAGGAGGAGCCCGAGCAGCTGAGCACTGCCTTCTCGGGGAGGCAGGAGTCGGCTCCTGGTGGTGGTCAGTTCTTTGCGCCTTGGCTCCTGGCCTGGGTGTGCAGCTGGGGACGCCCGCAGGCTTCCAGGAGCTGCCGTGGCGGGCGGCTGCGGCTGCCGGAGGCGCTCGGGAAAGCCGCCTGTCCTGGGTGCCTGGAACACAGAGCCACCGCCAAAGGAACGCCCTGCGTGCACACAGAAATCCAGGTCTGATAGAAAACAACGTTCACCAGACTTCTGATATTCTCTTGGTGGGGTGGCACGGGGGTCAGTTACTCTTACAGTGGCCTTGTCCCCAGAAGACACAGGGAGTTGTTTCTGAGATCAGTGCGTTACAGTGTCTCTTCAGTCAGTATGGGAGAGCTTTTCCTTTGCAGGAACACCTGCAGGGCTGAATGTCAGGGATGGCACATACTGGAAAGCTGATTTTACTTTGGAAAGATCCTTGAGTCTGGTTCAATAAAATCAAAGAAGGACAAGGTTTCCTGTATCTGATTTTTGTGGCCCATGACTTGAAAACCCTCTCTCACAACATCCAGCTACCCTTAGAAAATAGTGTTACAGAGTAGGCCCATGTTGTTAGTAAAGAAATTATTTCCTCTATATATAGTATAATTGCCTGGCAATTAGCATGTCTACCTGCTAGTCGGCTTGTGCACATGTTGGCTGTGCCACCAATCTGCACATTGGGTGGGACCTTGATAATTACAGACAATTACAGTGAGCAGCTATGGATAATTATGGAACAGCAGGCCACATTCCTCTCTGTGGTTGCCTGTCTTGACCCTGGCGGTGTTACACCATGGTTTGAATGTGAAGCAAAGTTTCAGCCTCTGCATCTGCATCCTGCTGTCTGCCTGCAAGTAAACACAACTTTGTAGGTCAGGAGTTTGCCAGTTACATAATCAGCCACGTCTTAATGCCTGTGACACTATGGACTCACCACGTACAGATATGGTTCTTTTATTCGGGATATAGCCAACCTTCCACCTTCAAGAGGCTGCCCACAAGAAAGAGCGTCATTACAAAAATAGAGCAGACTGTGTTTAAGAGAAAGTGGAAACTTAAAGCCGTGTATTTCGTCGTTTGCAGCTGCTGGTGTAACAATTAATGGCTTGCCTCTAACCAGATGGTAGATGTTTGCCAGCCACACTTCATCCCACTGCCCACACTGTGGCTGCACCAGAGGCTCGATTTCCAGCCGATGGGCCGTTTGCAGGCATGTGGAGGGCTTTTGGCCCTTCTAAAGCAGCTAATAAATTGCTTAGGGAAGAGGTAGAGGAGGTGCCAGCTGGACCTCTCCCATGAGCTGCCAATTAGACTACACTGCGTTACTGAATGACCAGAGAGAGCCACTCTCAATTCACTCTTCTAAGGGATGACATTCACTTACAGCTCAAGCAACACTTCAGCGTGTTGGGGGAATGTTGAATCTCTGTCCGAGGATTTACAGTAGTCTCAGGCTAGCAAAGATCAGAGACTGGGAGAGTGTGCACATCCAGCACATCCATTTAACCCTTTAAGAGCCAGGAGCAGCAGAGCAGGCTGATGATCTGCACAGCCTCTGTCCTAAAAGCACAGAAATCAGGGAATAACCTGAACATGTGGTGATGAAGGGGAGTTTCTTAAGGAACTCAGAGGTCTGATTTTCAGAGCATCTGCAGAGACCATTTATTAAGCTGTGTGATGGTTTTTCAGCCTCTGACAAGTGAGAAGTGAAAGAATGGAAGTTGACAGAGTTACTTAGAGCTTTGTGTTTTGGTTGGGTTGTTTTTGTAAATTCAGTTCTCTCGCTGAAGAACACTTGTGCATCCCTGGGAGCCTGTGCAGCAGCACTGCTGGGGGACATGGTACAGGCAGGCTCCAGGCACTGCCACAGCAGTATCAAACAAGCAGCAACAGACCCTTCCCTAACTGCTGACAAAAGTGATGAATCACACAAGCATGCTGTACATTGTCATCCAATTTGCCCTGAAAGGTACTTTTCAATTATTTAGGAAAGCCTATGATCAAGAATATTTAGTTGTAGAAGTGAATTTTTTTTGCCTACATTAGTGTGGTGTTAAATAGCATGCTGCTGTAAACTATTGTGCCCATCTACATTACTGTGATGACTTCCCAGAGGTGAAACAGTGAAGCCAGAAGGAAAATGCAGGCTTCAGACACCACTGAAGTCAGGAAGAGGGGTCACTGAAGAATTTGACAGAAAAATGGTAATATAATTTGGTGCTGCATGTCATCAGTACCTCAGTCAGCTTGTCTGTGTTATAAGTCTGGATTGTTCTTTCATCTCAACAACAAAAGAATGTCACAAGGATTTCCTAAACGTAGGAGAGTTCAGATGAAGGGAATCTCTTAATTTATAGTAACTTGAAAAAGCTTGCAAATTGAATGGTTCTAGCAAAAAACACACGCTCTTACTCACACACATACAAATTAAATAAAACAGCTCATGAGTGTTGGGCTTTGGACAAGAGTTTTAATTCTTTACTATAAAAACAGTGACATTTGAAATACTGAAAAATGTTGAAATTAAGCATAATTACAAAGACATCAAAAAGTTTACAAGCAGAAATAGAGAAAAAAGCAGGAGAAATCTGTAGTCCATGAGTCTTGTGAGCTTCTCTTTTTCTCTTTCTGTTTTGGATGACAGCGGTTATCTTCAGTGCTAAGCAAAGGCCATGGACAGCATCCTGGCCCCAGTGAGGTCAATGAATGTTTTCCATTGGCTGCAGAGATAGCAGAACTTTGTTCATTACCCACATACTCATCAGCACATCTTCTAAATCCTTGAACTTGCTGTACCTGTTCCTCCAGCAAGGCCATGTCTTTTCTTGTTATGCATCTTTTCCAAACCAGCTCCTTTCCTGATAAAAGCTCTTTGGTCTCTTCAGTCCATTCATAAACTGCCAATATTTTGCCTGCACTGAGACACAAACACCAAGATGTGCAGATCCTAGACAGTGGGCTGCAAAGTGGCATCAGTTAAGATTTCCCCTCTCCTGCCTGTATGTAACAACCCTACTGTGCTACATTTCAGGGCACACAGTACAGCTAACTACCCCAAAAATCACAGCACAAGAGAACTGCCCTTCAACATATAGTAGCTAAACTCTAAACACAAATACATTGCTGCAGTTAATTGCTTCTCTCAAGGGTACAGCTGATTTGACAGCTATGCAACAGATGAAGGCCATCAGGGAAAAGTGTTGAGCTGCAGGTAAAGCTTGGACAAGCTGGG
Source organism: Phainopepla nitens (assembly GCA_013400175.1). Taxonomy (NCBI): domain Eukaryota; kingdom Metazoa; phylum Chordata; class Aves; order Passeriformes; family Bombycillidae; genus Phainopepla; species Phainopepla nitens. Next base: position 380,119 of record VXBQ01000290.1, on the reverse strand, counting down.
ATCACGGATCAGGGATGCAATGGCAGAAGCACAGAGCTCTCCCCTGGCTCCGTGATGCAAACAGAAGTGCAGCTGTGGCAGTGTGAAGCCACGGACACCCCTGGTTATTCACTGTCCTAGTGAAGAGAGTTTCACGGGACCAGCCCAAAGCCTACAAATGCACACATGAACATGCATTAGTTACCATCCCCCACCATCTCCAAAGACACACAGTCAAATGCAGTTGGAGATTTGAGAAACACTCATCCTTCGAGGCAGCACTTCTGGGATAGGTCAGGCACAGTCTCAGGACCATCTGAAGACCCCCCCAGCTACCACCAAAGCTGCAGCTCCTCTGAGGATAGAGGGCTTCTGCTTTTAGTGGTGTCAATTCAGCAGTGTTTATAAACCACAGTATTCTATTGTAACACATTCTCTCCTCCATACTATGAGCCCTCTGACAAGGAGAAATACACACCCTTGAAAAAATACTAAACTGACTTAAAAACTTCATTCACAAATTTAGTTTATATTAGAACATTCAAGTGACAAAATGATAAAAAATTTCCAAACATCAGATTAAGAAAAATTATTTTTAGAAGTTACCTCAGTCTACTATAAGTACAAATGCAACATGCTTTGGACATTAACAACAGACTTTAAACTTTAGCCCACCATGAAATCCAGGGAGAAAAATGAGTTTAGACCATCTTTCCAAACAAGTTAAAAACCCCCTTTAGAAATGTTCCTTGAGGAAACTAGTCTGATGGGGGGTAAAAAGCATAAATATGGCAAGGTAAGAGGCAAAAGTCTGACAATAGCAGACACCAAGGATTTAAAAGACTTAGGAGGTTGGAGAATGATCCATGTTATTCTCCCTTTGTTTCTGAACAGTGCTTCCTTCTGTACATTACTAGCCTGTCGATGAGCACCCCTGCAAAACTGCCAGAGGAGACCAGACTAGCTGGTGGATCCTCATGGGACCAAAGTACAATCACAGTCAGGTACAGCCCGACTATTTCTACAATGGCATAGAACACTACAAGCTGACGAACAACGTGACAGCAAAAAACTGAAAGGACTTAATGCAACCAGTCAAACCCCATTCAACAGCTTTTGATCAAGGGCAGCAGCTTGCAATGAACAGCCACTCTGTTTCAAAACCACCTCCTGTGCACAGCCTGCTCCCTGTCTCTGCTCTCTCACACACTCATGCTCTGGCTCACTGCTCCTCTTCTCTTCCTCTCGCTGGGAGGTCTCCTGGAGCCTCTCTTTGCCTGGGGCTCAGCGGCATTGCAGAAAGCAGAATCCTTACAGCTCATTGGCATGTCTGCCCCATCGGGTTGGCACTCTGGCAGATACACAGCTCCCTCAAGTCTCTTTCTTCATTTTCTTCCTCTTCCTCCTCTCCTTTTTTCCAGGTACACCTGCCATACAAAAACCAGGGACAGTGCACAAACCTTCCACATGCAATTGCATCCCTGAGAACTGTTGGCTTTTTGCCTAATGAAGAGGATTTAAGGGTTCTTAGATGTCTTTTACAAGGGCCACCTACTTTCAAGGGTAGTTCAAAGTCATGGGGAGGACTCAATGTTTTTAGTGGGCTCTGACTCACTCATATTTGAGTGAGTTCTGTTTCATGTTGAAAAGAGCTGTGCAAAAATCACTGTCACTAAATGCAATAGTAGCTTTTTTTTTTTTCCTCAGTAACTCTGAGAGGAACAGGAACAGGTATTTGTCACAGAAAAGCCTCTGAGTAATACAGAGCCTCTCAAAGAATTAAAATACGCAGCTAAAGGAGAAGCATTTCACATACTCACTTAAAAATGCATTTGTGAACACTTCTTAGATTACATATTATTCTCAAACTTCATCAGATATGCAAAAACAATCACTTACCATTATTTGGTGAATTATTAACAATGTCCAAGGATTTTTTGAAGGAAGCACCGACTGCATCACTGCTATGTTTTGTAGATATCAAGTCCCTGGGGCTTTCTTCCATTCTTGTTTGCAAACCTTGCTGGGGCTTAATTGAAACAATATGCTTCACTAAGCATATGAGTTAAACGAAGCATATGCAAGTACAAAATATGAGAGAAAATGTCATTATTGTGGAGCATTTAAAGAAACTGCAGGACAAATTAATTTTTACATGATTAGAATAGTTTGGCATGTTATCTACCTGCCTCTTATCTATTTGATTTACAGGGGATTAAAGTGTTGGAATTGTCTGTCAATGTTATTTTTCCCCTTGCTTCCCCCAGTGAACAGAAGAGCAGCAAGAAATACTGAGATGAAAGTGCTTTCATTGTGTAGTGACACTGAAGAGTAAGATGTGCCCCGTGACTGCTAAATGACTAGAATCCACAGAAACACTGGAGGTAGCACAAGGAGGGTGATGAGCAACTTTGTGGATTTGGCTTCATAAGTCATTTCATTTCTTATGTCCGTCTGAAGGCTGAGCTGCACAGCAGCATTTGGGGCAGCAGACACTAGCATTTAGGGCTGACATGCAACATGAGTTTCTTCTGACCCATCATAAACAAGTCAGAAGAAGCAATGCTGTTCTGGGGAGTCTGAAAACACTGTTAAGATTATTCATGAAGGTACATACAAAGCTAAACCAATTAATTGGATGTGCAGGAGAGAGAGAGTGGTATGGCGCACTTTGGGAACTGATAGGATATCCTAGTGATTATGTGGATTGTGGTCAGTGAGGTAGTTAAAACATTTCCCTTAAAATGGGAGCATCAGGAGATCTGGGGGCAAAATCGTCTCAAGGATCATGACAGACCACAGTGAGTGTAAGGAGAAGACAAACGATTAAAAAAAAAAAAAAAAGCAGCTGTACATGTCCAGAAAAACATATTCTGTGACAAGTGAATGAAATACAATTTGGACATTTTGGGCATTCCCTCCCACAATTTCTCATTTCACTGAGCGCCAATCACAAGCAAGGACTGGTCCAAAAGCCAGTCAACACTTTGTTCCTTTGCACCTCCTATCCCAAATGAGCTGACATTCTCCACAGCCTTTCTCTGTTGCACTCTGGGATATTTTTCTCTCAATAAGCTTTTTAATGGTATAACAGTGGCCTTCTTTTATCTTTACTGACTTTGGGGAACCACCTTTTCATTGCTGTTGATATCTCTGGGTGACCTTCAGCTACAGATGAAACACAGGCCAATTGTACACTAAATTTGGAGTGCATCTGGTTCTAATCATGGATGAAAAAATGTTTAGGCAGATGCATTCCAAGTTTAGTGCACAACATTCTGTTGTTTAGTGCACAAAATCAAAGTGTTTTGAAAATATGTTAGGGAATACCATGTTGCAAAACTCCTCTGTTCACTGTGCTCATAACTTCTTTTTATGGGAAGACAGGGAGAAAAGAGAAGAGAGAGGCAGAAGACAGAGAGGAAGAAAAGTCTCCCTTAGGGTGCCCTAACAGAGAAGAATCCCCCTCTGCTCATGGGAAACCAAACACTATGCTTGGAATATAAAATACTCACATGCCTCAGTCCAGCTCCACCCCTTGCTTCGTTCCCTTCCATTTTCTTCTTCTTCCGTTGTGTTTTGCTTTCAGGTCCAGAAAGGCAGAAACGAATTCCTGCTTTACCTTTTGGCAAATCCTGAAACATCAGCGATTTTGTAAGACAAGTCCTGGGACAGCTAAATTTGTTTTTTTCAGGAAGACTGATTACCTCCAGGAGTGTGTGCCGACAGTGTACAAGCAGGGCTGTCTCTCTGGATAGGGTGCACACCTCAGCTCAACACCTCTTTGCAAAAAGCTCAGCATGCTCTTCCCACTGCTGCCCAAAGGGAACATTTCCCTGGGCTGCTAGAAAGCATTTAAAAGCAAGACTTCTGCTTCTACATCTCCACCCAAGATACCACTGTATCACTGTCACCAAACCCTCTTATCAGCAAACTTAAATAAATATGTCCTGGCTGCCTGGGATGCTGTGAAAGCTGTGTCAGCTCTGGCCTCCACACCTCTTTTAAGGCCTGGGCATTTGAGAAGGTCAGCAGCAGTAGGGTGTAACAGCAATACTTAGGACAGCAATACCAGGGGGATGTTGAACTCCCAGAACCAGCCAACTCGCCCCAGCCCCTATCATGCCTCCTACAAGTGTGTTCCCCAGCTCCAGCTGTCTCAGACAGGTCAGGCAGGGACCATGCCAAGCACTTCCTCCCAGCATGAGAAAGCCCCATAACTGAAGGAGCCTGGCTCCAGGGCTGGACTGGAGACCCCAGCGTGGATGAGACTGACCCCAGCGGACCAGGTCTGCCTTGGCCATCAACAGCCCTGCCTCACCTTCTTCTCATCCCTCATCTGATGCTCCTCATCTCCAGTCCAGTTTCCCCACTCCTCTGTGGGAGCCTTCCAGTCAGAGTCCAGGTCAACCACTGAAGGGTCACCTATTAGGGCAAGCATATGAATGAGTTATGTTCAAATCCATACTACTTCCCAGCCTCACATGAGCAGCACAAATGCTGCAAAAATACCTGATGTCTTCTTGCTTGCCCATGTGATATTTGGATGTGCATGTATGCATATCTTAAATGTGTTTAAACATTTAAAAATTTATTTTTAAAGTGTATTAAGACATATACGTTGAATGCCAATTCACAATTAGTGACAGCATTCTTCAGGACAGGAGAAAAATTAAAGAAAGGCATAAAGGCACATACAAAACCAAAAGCCCTTCCAGGCTGCACTTCAAGAAAATAAGCTTTACAAAACTAATAGCGTGGCTTCTCAAATATTTCCTTTTAATTTTATGAAGAAGGATTGAGGCATATCCAGAAACACTGGCAGACACAGCAGGCTCTTCCATTCACTGCAACACACCATCCTCTGGGCAATTATTCATATGGAAGAGTAATATTAACAAAGGATTTGTGCATTCATTATTGCTCTCATTGGTGTTTTCTTTCTTACAAAAAATAGAACCAAGTACACTCTCCACTTCATCTTCCTTTTCTGTTTTTTTTTCTTGAATGTAAGACAGAAAAGCACCATCTCAGCACTGATTTCCAAACCTCCTTAAGATACAGCTCTAAATAGGCATGAAATAGGTAACACCTACCCTACATCAATTCTGGTCATTTCATGGGAACTGGGAAAAAAACTTCTAAAAATCTTGTAGGTTTCTCTATCTTCCAGCATCTGGTACCTTTGAAAATGTGGCTGCAAGCCCTCAGCTGCCTCTCCACAAAGCACTGGCAAACTATCCTCAGTCAAGAAGGCAAAACAGACCAGTTTAATTCCTTCATCCAAACTGAATGAGGTGCAAAAAAACAGATAAATCAGCATAAGATGTTGAAAAGACTACTTGATTATTTTTTAACAATTTGAATGTAACAGTTTTAAGTCTTATCCTAACAGGAAGAACAACTTTAAAAACACAACATATAATAATACCTCTTAGCTGATTACTTCTCTTAAAAAAAAAAAATCCCAAGCCGGATGGAAAAACTTCTACTTGAAGCAAGGCCAAAACCAAAAGCATGCTGGGAATGATAAAAGAAAACTGTTTCCAAAAAGTTGCTCTGACAAGTTTGCAGCCAAATGTTATAAACATGATTATAAACCTTGTTCAAGTTTCTCGGTTTAAAATCCATGCCTTCTATATAGACAGTATGTCTTTCCTTCTTCAAAAGGGAAAGAAACAACTAATTTTGAATGCATTCTCCGATAAAATTCCAGTCCAAAATAGAATTTAGTCTTCTGAGCTGCAAGGCAGCAGTTCTGCTGGTGGATGCTCTTGTGGGTGTGCAAGCAAAACAGACCATAATTTAACACATGGAAAGGCACAACTGTTGTTTTCACCTTTTTAACTTCTGATATCTCAAAAAGTGCATTTTTTGTATATATTAGTAAACATGAAAATAGTTTTGCTGGTAAACTGCCTGCAATGGCCTTACATTAATGCTTCACCCTTGTCACATGTGAGCATGAAACTTGGCCAGACAGCAGTGACTCTGCCTCACCTCAGAATTACTCTTCCCAAAGTATTGTGTCCTAGGGGTGTTTAAAATCAACTCAGGCTAAAATTAAGGGCAATATAAGATTCTTTACAATTTGCTGGATTTGATGAGGAAATCAGATTAAACATACTTATCCCAAAGCTCTGATTAAATGTACTTATCCCAAAGCTCTGACTTAAAATCTCTCCTGTTGTGTAGCATATTTCCCTTCTACAGTGACATCTCCCACAGTGTTCAACATTTAAACTTTGAATACTGTCTAGTATTTTTAAATCTGATTCTCCTTGGGTCATCAATTCTCTCACAGGCTAAAACTGATTAGTAATTCCTGTGAACAGAAAGACTAAAAGGAATGTGCCATGCAGTAGCATGTCCCCCTGCTCCCTATGTGGGTTTAGCCCTGATAGAGGTGAGAGCTCTCTCAGCACCAACACCACAATGTGTTGGCAATTCCTGCTGTTCATTTTTACAAAAGCAATGCCCTTAAATGTCATTTGCCAACTAAGTTCTGGCTTGCAACCCACCCCAGTCCTCCAGCAAACTCCACCCTGACAAAGCTGGACTCTTCTGTTGGCAGCAAACATTTGCAGAGTGCATTTCAAGGCCAAGGTAGTTTCCATGTACCCCATGCAGTGAAAACACTTTTAGATCCTGAAAGGCACCACGTTGAAAGTGTCTTCAGAAATCAGGAAGGCTGCCAACACCTCTGCAGGCAGGAAGTCCATCCCAGCACCTTTGGTCTCCAGTCTCTCTCCTGTGAAATGAGGAGCAGACGGGGAGCAGACAGTGTGCCCTGGGGGGTGTTGGGGAGCAGGCAAACAGGGCTCCACAGCAGCAGGATCTGGTCAAAGGGGACAGTCAGCAAGTTCTCTGTGCCTGCTGATAGATAGGGTGGAGTACAGCACTGAACTGGCTGAACCTAATTATCTGGCCTGCAAAATGAAACTGGAAAGTACTGCAGCAAAACTCAGTCTGTTTCACCAAGAAGGGGGTTAAAAATTTTCTAATCCAGAGTTGTACATTTGGATTCTAATCTACCAACCTCTTTCTTGGCATGCTGTCCCAAAATATGGACAGCAGAAACTTAAGGGAGGTTCATCTGGCAGGGCAAACCCCTCAGTGGGCTGCATATTGTCCATGGCACTGAGCTTTTTTCTGGCTTCTGTAGAATACCCACCCCTTTGCAAAGGGCAGTTTACTGTGTTATGAGCACAGTCCTAACCCAAATCCTTGATAAGACATCACTTGTAGACTAAGTGTAATACATTCAGTTGAAATGGGCAGATGATTTCCAGTCTAAAGCTTGAATTTCTGTATAACAGGTCAATAGATGGGTGGAAGAATCCCTTATTTGGCACCTTCCTTCAGCATAATTCAGTAGATGCAAAATATCAAATAAACCCCAGACTGAAGACTTCTTTTAGTGGAAATAAAGCTACTGGTTCCCATAAAACAAAGGAATTAAAATTGATTTTAACTCTGGAACAGAAGGAAGGTTGGGAGTCAGGAGACATAGGGTCAGGAGACACAGGAGTTTTCTTCAAGTTGCAGGGAAAATTTGCTTTGGCAATCAAGAAGGATTCATTGGGAGGATGCCAGGACAGATAAAAAGTGACTCTTGTGGTCATGAGATGTTGCATTTGCAAAGCAGAATGTGGATTTTCTGAGATTCCACTGCACTGGAAGCAGATGCATGGGATAAAATTAGTATTCCCGTGCCTTGGAACCAAACACAAGTGCTCTAAAACAGACCAGCCTCTGCACTGTGTGGGTTACATGTTTTATAGCAGCAAAACCAGCCACAGCTTGTGATGCATTCTGTGGGGCAGCCAAGCTGAAGTACATAAATGTCACCAAAGGGGCAGTGGTAGATGTGTGGCGTAGGTACACAAAGGGAGTATTAGGAAATACACACAAGTAAAGCTTCCAAGGCAGAGGTAGAAGGATCAAGAACAACCCTGCAGAAGAAGCAAGAAAGGCATCTGGCAAAAGCAGAGCACTTCCCGGGCTCAAAAAGAAACTGAATTATGTCAGGACCCAAAGAGTCTTTCTTTCTCTTTGTGATAGAAATGAAAAGTATGCAAAGACTTAGGATGAGTAGGGAAAAAAGATGAACAAAGCTTCCCACTTTGGGGCCGCCTTCCCTCATGACAGAGTCCTGGCCACCTCAGCCTGCTGCTGGAAGTGATGGAACTGCAGCCATCAGTGCTGACCATGTGGCTTCAACTCCAAGACACTGAATGCCCCCAGCTAACAAAGGCTTAGATTGCTAAGGACTAATTATTTGAATACACAGAGACAATGACTGATGACAGAATGAGAATTTCTGAATCAACATTGGAAGTGGCCTCTGGAGGTTGTCTAGTCCCTCCTCATGGCTCACAGAGGGCTCAGCTATAGCAGGTTTCTCAGGAATGCAGCAGAGTTTTGAATATTTTGAAGGGTGGAGAGTCTGCAACCTCTCTGGGCAAAGTATTCTGTTGCCTGACCACTCTCACCATAAGAAAAAGCTTTCACTTATGGATAAGTAGAAATTCACTCCTTACCCATTTGCCTGTTCCCCACTCTCTGGACCAGCCATAGGCAATGACCCCATCAGGTGCTCATACCCAGGCATGGCTCCAGTATATCCCTGACTCTCTTGTACTGGGGAGCCCAGAAACTGACACAGGACTCTAGATATGACAATAATTAAGGATTAACCACCAGCTATGACAATAATTAAGAATTAACCACCAACAGCATGTATCATTAGTGTGTGTCGACACAGGTGTTCTTTGGAAACCAGCCTGACTGAGAGTCTTTCAAATATTCCAAAAGTGACTGCCCAGTTCCCTTTACCATTAACTCCCTGTCTGCCTCTATGTAGATATGCTTTCACTTGTGCCAATACTTAAACCTCAAGCCTTTTGTAAGTGAGGGTGTGATTACTGCTGGTACTTCACAAGAAGATAACCCAATGTGGAGCAGGGAGCAGGCCAAGGCAGCTCCACCAGCCAGGCCAGAGGCAGGAGTTCAGCATCCAGCTCCTTCAGCTGTACCAGCCCAGCTCAGAACAAAGAGACTCATTACATGTACTGCTCTGGATTTGATAAAATGACCCCAGCTCATATTTAGGCTATGAATGGCTTTTTTTTTTAAGCTCCCAAGCCTGCAAGAGCTAACAGGCCGTGTTTAACTGTCCAAGAGCTCGTTTTGCCTGCAGCGCCGACCTTAATGCCAACCATTACCTCATCTAAATTCAGGGAATACATGTTCCTGATGCACCCCTCCCCTGCATCAATATCAAGGCTGATGATTCAAAGGAAAAAAATACCAGGACAAAAAAGTAAGCTGTAAGACAGACAGAATCCCCTAAACACTTCTGCTCTGATGTTTGCAGAAGCAAGCTGCTGAATTTGCTCCTGTCATTGTACTCTCAGACAGATTGGAATTCCAAAAGCAGAGCTCTGCTTGGCTTTGCAAGTGCAGATCAAGCCCAGAGTGTGCCAAGTCTGACATGTGCTAAATGCAGTGCAAGGGAATGCTGCTGAAGAGCTGCCCACAGTGCCTCCCTCCATCCCGCGTGGGCGCGAAGGGATCCGGAGTTGGAAAGGGCCAGGCACCCTTTGCAGCAACGCAGGGGTGAAGAAACACAGCACCAAGGGAAGGGAAGGCTCAGAGTTGGGGGCTTTGTTTTTATTCTTTTTAAAGCAAACTGTGCTATTTATAAAATCACGGCCAAAATGATGCGTCTGCTGCAGAGCTTCAGTTACTGCTGGGCAGAGAAGCAAGACAACCACAGTCTTTTCTCCTTAATGCATTCCTCCCCTCTGGGTTCTCCTGCAGTTAAGCAATCAGAGCAGTTAGAGCACAAAGCGGTTTGCTCAGCTCATCATCCATCACTCCTGCAAGAGCAGGGAAAGGCCTCCCAACAACAGGGGTATATATAAATACTTCACTCGATCCTGGCCAAAAGGTCAAGAGAAAAGGTCATCTAATACCCACACTGTTCATGCCAAATTATTCCAGCCACTCAGGACCCATGCTTGTCTTTTTTTTTTTAAAACTAAGAAAAAAAAAACATTACCAGTCATAAAAAGACTGAAATCCTGATTGGCACAGTGCACTGGAGTTGTATTCTGCATCTGGGTTCAGGACATTTCCAAGGAAATTTAAAGTCTTGGCAGAGGTACACAGAGCTCGAAAAGCACCCTGTCCTCCCATGGCTCTCCCCCAGCCACCCCAGTGAGCCCGAGCTGCAGCTGCCTGGAAAAGGCCCACTCAGCTTCCCACACATCGATGGGAGGGAGGGAAACACAATGCTTCAGTTATGAAGACCAAACACAGCTTTGAACTCGTTTCACAAATTCAGTAGTCTGAGTTGACTGCTAACACGTGAGGCTTTTTGAAGCACAGAGCCCATCCTGCTGCCTCTGGCTCAGGAAGTCCCTGACCCGCTCTCTGCAGGGTGTGGGGAGGGATCACCCCGTGCTTGCCCTGTTCTGTGCTCATCTGCCCGCAGCTGATAGCAGTGCCGTGCTGCAGGGAGCATTGCACAGGAGCCTGGGACAGCGCCTGCAGCCAGTGCTGCTGCCCGGCAGCTCTGCTTACACTCTGCACCACTACGCATGCACCAAAACAGACTGTACCTACTGCGTTATTTGTTTTCCTTCTGAGGGAAAACATAAATAAAATGCACTTTCTTGCCCTTCTCAAGGGTTCCACATGGACAGCTGCTGCCCTGACCGGGCTCACAACAGCTCTGGGCACCTGCTCAAAACCAGACCCACATGGGATTTCTCCCTGACCAGCAAGTGAGCCACATGGGAAGTGGACCCTGATGTCTGAGGCTTAGGGAATGGACTGAAGAGAATTCCTGCATTGGTGCACTTTGTTTCTACAGAAGAAGGGCAAAGATACGTACCCTGCCCCTGCCATGCATCATCTGCTGGGAGGAAAGCTGAGCTGCCATGCCAGCAGCATCTGGAAGAGCTGTCCTCAGATGATTTACTCTTCACATTATCTGCGCATAGAAAAGCATCTTCATTAAAAAAATTAAACCAAAAAGAGCACAAATCCCAAACCTAAAGGATAATCACATAGGTATATTCACATTATTAAAACCAATTAATCATGCCTCTCTCTGCTTGCAGTGTCACGATGCCTGGATGTTATATAATTTAAGCCACACATTAATCTATGCTTCTCGTCACAGTGGATTTATTAACAAAGGCTGGGCGGGGACACTACGTGCATAAGTTATTAAAAACAACTCACTCAGGAGTGGCTACACTAACAACATTCAGAAATGTAAACTTCTGGCACATCTCTGTAGAGGACCTAAGGAGGGAGCTGTAGTTCCTGAAGAACAAAAGCGCATGCAGAGTATTCGGCTCCAACCCCCACCACCTTCAGTGAGAAGGCTTCTGCTCAAGCTAACAGAAATCCATTATTACCAAATTAACTGCTCCCTGAAAGAGCATAAGGTGAGAGAGCTGCTGGAGGAAAAAGTTGTTTTGATGATTACTTGCAGTAACTAAAGCAACCAGTAGGATTCACATGCCGCCCTGAATGACTCCCTTGAGCCCCTTTCTAAAGCCTGTACATAACAGACCAGGGTATTCTTCACATCTTTCATAAATTAGGGAGGTTTTTTTCATACCTCTGACTTTTCCTTTCTTTCTTTCACCTAATGAACTAATGAACCTAACAAACTCTTGGGTTTATGCAGTTGTGTATCAGTTTGATTTTTTGCTGCATAAATGCAGATGTTAAAAAATATTTCTCCTTGTTGAATACTCACACATTAAGAACTGCTTGAATCCACTAAGTGTTAGAAAAATAGATAGTTAAATATGGCATGTGTTATATTAATTGCCTTATCTGGCTTGATAAAGAAACTGATTTTAGCACTCTGGCTAACATCACACACACTGTTTTGTGCACAGATACATCTATATGCATCTATGCTTGTCTTTAGCATCTCTAACAGATTCAGGACCAGACCTTGCATTCATCATCCAGCTAAACTTTCAGTCAAATGTTTCTGGTAGGCAGGGAGTGTATGAACCAGGGATGCTAGCAATCAGTCAGTGAAGTTTGATAATTGCAAAGATGCAAAGTGAAAGCCAGAAATGAGGCTTAACTCAGTGCAAAATGAGGAGATGCTCCATCCTTCTCAAGGCCACACTTGGAGAGGCTCAAACAGAAAATCCCTCACTGTGCTGAATGAGAAGCTGCTGGCTGGGCAGCCTCTAACACAGCCTTTCCAAGCTGCATATTCACTCCCTCCCTCGGTCTGAAATTCTCTGAATTTGTTGGTTATCAGAGCACAACAGAAACCTTCTGTGTGAGTCAACCTAACAGAAAGAATCTGCAGGAGAGACAATTTTTTTTTATTGATTCCAAGATGAGTACATGAGTTTGGAAAGCACACAATAAAAGGTTCTGATGTCACTCCCTAAAATACTGGTGTGCTGGATTGCAGATGCAAGCAAGCTCTGCAAGGGAGAGTGACTAATGAGATGTGGCTCTGGGGGAGAAGACCCACGTGTGATCAATGAGAGCCCTTTTCAGACAAGCAGCTAACAAAGTGATAGAAGAATTCAGATAGAAGTACAACAAGAGGCCACTCACCTAAATCCCTGGAGAGATCTGACAATGTCCCAAAGGTCACAGGACAGGATTTTACATCTGCAATATCCCATGTTCCTACATTTAAAATGCAAACAAAGAGTAACTCAAAATCTGATATCATGTTCACAGTTTCTACCTCATGCTCCCAAGCTCATTACAGCCCTTCCATGTTCTCTTCATTCCAAGCCTGCATCCACTGCTATTGCTGGGCAAGCATCAAACAAGGAGAAACCACCTTTATTGACAGAGAGAGTCCAGCCCCATCACCATGTACACCTTCTTAGACTTTCAACGTGCATGTCACACCAGCATGGAACTTCTCTGGTCTTAAAGTCCTCACTCATCTGAACTGATGTCCCCTTTATGCAGTGCTGGCTGAAGTTGTCATCATGTATTGGAATTTGGCCTTTTGAAAGCATTAGAGTAAAAATGGTACTAATGTCCTCCCCCATCAACCCTGTACTTTACAAGAAAAGGACTCTAGCAGAGAAGGCAGCTCACATGAGGACAACCTAAGAGCATTTTCTGAATCATCAAAGTACTGGATTACTGCTACTGAAGGTGAGTCATCATGTGGCCTTATATACCATTCAATTCAGCCACCATGCCCAATTAATCACTGAGAATGTAGTCAAAATCAAATGCTTTTGATTTAGGAATACCCTGCCTTTTCCTGTTTTGAAATACATGGATATACCCTGCAGCCTAACTGACCATGTGTGGGCATCCTTGGAAGGAAACAGTTTGGTTGTAAAGGACACAAATAATATCTGTGGGTAGAAAACAACTTGCTCCCAGCAGGTATTCTACAACACAAGGAATTCCTGCCATAGGGACCCCTCTTTTCACATTGTTGGAAATAAATGACACCTAGCAGGGTCCAAGGGGAGTGGACAACACTGTGTGTGCAGGTTGAATGTTGGTGGAGCTGCACTCTGATGAGAACAAGCAATTTGTGAAGCTTCCCCTCAGCAATATATGAATGTCACACTCACCTACATTGGAGAAAACATCCTCTTCTGACCTGGAGGGTGCAGATTCTTCCCGTGAGGCTCCTGAGCCCTTCAGCACGGTCCCACACTCTGCCTTGGCAAAGAAAGCAGCTTTTCCACCACCACTGGTGTCCTCTGTGAGTGGCCACACCGCTCTCTTCTCAGCCCAGTCAAAGGCCGGCTCCACCGCCGAGCTACCCAGGGATGTTCTGCTGGGGTCTTCTCAGGAATAAACATTACCACAGGATCATCATTATTTTTAATTACAAGGAAGAGTTTGTACAGGAGAGACAACAGAACAAAGCCTGATCTAAACCCATCAGACTATTTCCAAGTGAAATTATTTACAGATGTGATGACAGCGAAGCAGAGCTCCTGGGATGGGACACTGAGGCGGAAAACAGGAAGGCCAATGTGAGAAGAATGGTGCCACAGCGACCTTGGGCATCCCTCCCTGCAGGGAAGGCTCAAGGCCTCCAGAGTCCTGCTGGGGGCCCAGAGCAGTGAAGGGAAAGAAAGAGAACAGCTGGACCTCCAAGAGGAAAGAAGGCAAACCTCTTAGATGTTGGTAGTTTAAGGCTGCTAGAGAAATCAGTGCAGGCATATGAATATTTTAAAAAATGACAGTTATCTCCAACATTTTTGTTCCAAAGGACTCCTTAAGTGTTTTATGACTCCAGCCTTCAGAATAGCAAAGCATTTTCTGGAGCTCTGGTGAGGAGGAGACCACTGCTGACATCAACTCCATCAACATACCTTAATGGGGATGCTGCTGTTTCTCCCCTGCCAGGGAACAGCAGCCAGCACTCAGCAGGGTTAGGGCTTCTTCCTAGAAGATGAAATCTCACTACTCTGTAAATGCCCATGCTAACATGATCACAGGGTTCAGCATTCTGCACAGCCCAGGCTGCAGGGCTGCACCAAAGAATTGTGGTGCTTCACATGAGACTTGGTGAACTGAGCTCCCTTTCCTGGGTCAGCAAAGCCCTTAACACCTGCATGACCTTAGGGTTAAATCCTGTGGGGTTCTATACATGGAACTGGCACCACTGATAACAACAGGTCAACTTACATGAAGAACGAAATGTGGGCCCATTCACTTTGCTGGAGAAAAAGTGGAGACCTCAGCACCTGTAGCCTTTAAAGACCCTTGATAAACCAAGAGTTAAAAATCTAAACTGTTGGTATTTAACTCTATATAATAGAAATGATAGATAAAGTGGTCCCAAGGTGTCTGTATATTTTTCTATTGAGATTTCATGTTCCCTTACCCTTCAGCTTTAATAGAGCACCTGAGAGCACTTTAAGAGCCTTATTGCAGACTGTGCACAAACTCACCATATATCCAGCTACATCTCCCAATCCAGCTACATCTCTCCAATATCCAAACTCCTATCTTAGCTTCTAAATTACTCTAATATTATAAACCTAAAGATTATTTTGATAATTTTATCACAAATAATGAAAATTCTTCCAAATGTCTTAATTCCATGACCGGCCTTCATATAGTGGTTATTATATATAACATGATTAGCAGAAGTGTATATAGGCATAAGTACATGACAGACACCTTGAAATCCTCAGAGGAAAAATGTGGAGTGAGCACAAAGTGTTGTTTCATTTTATCTCATTAGGATAAGAGTATATTTCTGTTATAGTTCTTTAGTCTGGGCAATCGTGGACTTATATGTCCATTATCAGAAAACTTCTGTCAAGCCACGCAAGAGGAACAAGCCCACGTGACACCAAGCCTTTTGCAGATCTATGATCTAACAGACATCTGCTTTCAAAGTGCTGTGTGGGTAATGCTGTGTGCTCTGCTGTGTGTTTGCATAAGAGCACGGAGTAAAAGGCAAGCTCCCAAGTAAAAGCTCCCAAAGCTGTTTTTTCTTAAGTAAATAGCCTCAGTAAGTGCATGGATTTTGCTGCCAAATGATGAATAGGGCAAACAGAAAGATGCTGGGGTGTGGGGAGGGGTAACAAACCCAGCCAGATCAGGTGTGTGAATTGAGCCTGTACATTTACCTTTTTGTTTCAGCCTTTCCTTCCTTAAGTGTCTCTTCTCGCGACTGCTGATCTTGGTCTGCCAAACTCCTACAACACAGAGCAAAGTTCATTTTTAAGCTATCAAAGAACTTTCTTCATTGCCTTTACTGCTTAGCACCAAGGTAAATAGCCATTTGAAATTTTCTGATGCTGGCTGTAAAAGAGGCATCAGATCTCGTGCAGCATGTCCCCGTGTGCAGCCTTTGCTTCCTCTGCAGAGATGTGTTACATAAGAAATCCCCATCACAGACCTGTCTGTTGTGTCCTGATTCACATCACTGCACATATTCTTCTGTCCTGTGTGTCAGCCTGATGTGACACCCATTCCCTTGGGGAAGATGTCACAGCAGAGTGTCGACTACCTTATATGTCTGACAGTGGGGAGAAGTTAATGAAAGTCTTAACCATTAAATAAGGCTTCCATATACTGGTTTCCTCTAGCCCTGATAATACTCTAAGACTTGTTCTGCAATGTGGACACCCTCTCCTACTCAGCCGGTTTGCAGACACATTCATTCACACCCATGGGGCCACATCCTGTCTCCATCCATGCTCTCCACCACCCAAGGAGTCAGAGGAGGTGCTGGCAAAAATGGTTAGTGAAGGAAAAAGGAGAGCCCCTGGAGCTGACCAAGACACTTCCTTTCTCTGAAGCATCCCCAAAAAACACATGAAACAGTTCAGCTGGCTCATCCATTCAAAAAATTACGGACCCATTTGCAGAAAGTGTCTGCTGTGTCCCCTTTTCCCCCAGCAACCTCACAAGCCCCAGGAAAGACTCTGGTCCAACAGCAGCGAGGGCTTCTCTTGCTCTCACCACCACACTAATCACATTGTAATCTTTTAAGCCCAGAAAAGCTTAGAATTTGTTGTTTTCAATGTAACCCTTGGTGGGGGGAGGCAGAGAGAGGCTCAGGGGATGCAATGTATTTTCCAGTGAAATTCTAGCTGCCTGAGCCTTTCTGGCCTTTGCCAGATTTCTCTGCAGATCTGCTTGCAAACAAAGGTCTTGGCTCTGCTCACAGGCGTGCTACAAGTTGGCTGTGAATTGCCCCAGCACCTTTAGCAGCCTCAGTCATGGGCACAACAATGTGCTGCTCCCTCTGTGTATCAGCATGGCAGAGGCCACAGGATCAGGGGAAGAGCATGAAGAAGGACCCCTCTGACCCCAGGGCCTCTGACCACTTCAGAGACCCTTCCTCACCTGCATATTTGCCCTCCCTGTGTACACAGTCGGGACCTGGGGAGTGTGGGAGGAAAGCACATGGCCCCTGTCAGAGACTGTAATGTTATGGTTTATGGCTTAAACATCTTTATGAAGGACTTTTGCCCATTATAGGAAAAGAGCATAATGAAGCTGCACCACCGAAGCCCACCTTGGATGGGTCTCCTGCCTAAAAAGCTGAACTGTGCCTAAGGCAACTTGAGTTAAGGAAAGTGACATTATTGTTCAAAGCATCTGGAAGAGCACCCACGGCCCAGCCCAGCACCTTCTTTGAGGTGGAGGCCACAGCCCCAGGTTTATCTGCTGCCAAGCTCTCACAGACGCTGCACCAAAGGGCAGAGGAGGAGAGGTTTTGGGTGTGTGGCACAGCCTCTGGCCAGAGGCAGTGAACACCCACCCTCCACTGGGCAGACTGGCCCAGCTGTGGAGCCCCTTCACCCCGGGACAGCCACATCTGAGGGACATCCATGTGAGGGACAGCTGAGGGGGTGTCACGGCCCATCAAAGGCCCCTCCCAATGGAGTCCCCAGACCCTGCACCAGAGCGCTGCACGTGGTTCGAGAGTTCCACAGTGTTGCAAGGGTCAGTGTCAAACCTAGCCCCTTAGGGGAGGCATCTAGGCATTCCCACCTGGCCCAAAGGTGTATTAATCCATGGGATTCTATACTTTAAGGCAGGTGACCCTCCCCACAAAGAAGACCAGATGGAGGGAAGCAATGAGGCATCACTGGAACCTGTGGAGGGGTGATACATTTCTAATCTTTGTCACTCTCCCTGTCCCCCCCAACACCTCTTTTACTCTTTCTTTTCTCTGTCTTTCTCTTTGCCTCTTTTACTATTAAATAAAATGTATCGAATTTTTGATATCAACATCTAAGCTCGTTTGGTTTGAATCACGTTTTTGGGGTATATTCAAATCTTTCAGAGTTCAATCTGTTTTATTCCCAGAGAGTTAGTTCTCTTTACTCCTCTATAATTAAGCCAGATCGCAGAGCACCTGTCCACATGGTTACACGTAGGAAGGAGCAGGTGATAGCAACAACTCTCAAACTGGCAGCTTCCCCCACTAACACAGAACTCTAGAATAATAGAGAAGGCCTCTCCTTTGACATATTTCATCCCATGCTATTATTTGGTAATATGCATCAGATAACAGAAGAATCAGATATTTTGTTACCTTCTTCCTCTTGCAGTTTGTCTTTTTCCACAGAAAGCAGATCTTTTGGCACTTCCTTATCTGAGCACTGGGTTTTCCTCTTCTTCTTAGGCTACAGTACAGAGGAGATAGAGAGCAGAAAGATAAAACAAGCATTCGTTACGTTTCATCCGGAAGAAAAAAAGAATCAGGGCAGTAGTTGTGAAATGGAGACAACCCATGATACTCAGAGGGAGTAGAGGATTCCTGGAGTCTTTTAAGTGTGAGCAAAAGTCTTCCTGAGCAGATTTTCTTGCAAATTCCAAACCAATAAACACTATTGCTTTGGACCTACAAATCTTAATTTATCTACTAGATTAGAAACTTCACATTTTTATCCAGGTAGCCGCTCTATAGTAAGATGTGCACTCATTGTTCCCAATTTCTAATGTACTTCCTCTGAAGGAGGAAAGTCTAAAGTATTTACCCCCTTTAAAATCAGGAATGCTATAATCAAGAGTTAGGATCCTGCCAATGCTTAACAAAAAAAACCTCAGTCCCTCCCCTCCCCCTCCCTTCAAGCCATGGAACAGCCTATTTTTAATGAAGGTATCTGTAGTTTGCACTAATCTGAAAGAGCACAGGAGTAGCTGAGGCCATTTTCATACAGTTTGAGGAAACAGTAGCTAACCTTACATTTAACATACATTTTGCATGTTCCAGGTTGAAAAGTGGTTCTTGAACTTTTCCAAGGGGGGAAACCCCTGCCAGAAATATAGTTCCCTGCCCAGGCTCAGGGGCTGCTCCTCACTTAGAATCACAAAATCCTAGAATGGTTTGGAAGGGACCTTAAAGATCATCCAGTTCCAAACTCTCACCCTGCCATGGGCAGAGACACCTTCCCCAAACCAGGCTGCTCAAAGCCCCATCCAGCCTGGCCTTGAACACTTCCAGGGCTGGGGCAGACACAGCTTCTCTGGGCAACTTGGAACTTGCTGTAAAGTCTTGGAAGCTCTTTAAAGCATTAACCTCTTCCTCCACACCAGTACAAGTGCTCAATGCCCAAGGTAAAACCCTTAGACAGACCCAAGGAAATGTTCCTGTCAGAGTTGGAATGGAAATACAGGAGATTCCAGCACCCACTTTTGGGCTTGGATGATGAGACCATCCCCCTTATGGTGGCAGTGACAAATACTTCAGTGTGGCTGTGCCAGAAAACTCCATGGTCTTATATTTCTGCATCATCTCTTAAGTGCAGCAAACCAAGGAAGAACAAACTACCTTAAAAAAAAGGAACATTCTTAAAACAACTGTCTCTTGAAAGATGATACATAGACTCTAAAATTCTTCCTGGTACCTTGAGGAGCTTTTTCTCTCTGATGTTGACTGATGTGATAAGATGGCCATTCACTGGAACCTAAGAGGTGGAAAATAAAAAAAATGCATTATAGCACATATACATGCATGTGTGTGTATGTGTACATATATATATAAATATATTTATTTCAATATCTTCCTATAATACATATAATAGTCTGAAAGATACAGCTAAGTAACCCCCTGTACAAATCTGGGCTAGAATTTGTGGCCTTGTTCCAACTGGAGTAATTTATTCCAAATTAATTAGTGTATGCTAAGCCTTTATGAATGCAAATCCAGAAACTCCACAAAGATTTATTCCAAAGCAGACATATTTGTGGTTTATCATAAGATTCGTCTAGGATCAAAGTTGTTTTTCAAATAGGGTAAGCCTGTCTTAAAGAAACAGCATAGACATGAGAAGGCTTATTTTAATTCTTGTTTACCAGTTGGGGTGGACCTTATGTTCCCTCTCAAGTCTATCTGGCCACCTAAAAGAATAGATTTTGTCCTACGTAGATCTGGTAAAGTGAAAAATAAATGTTTAAGGACTTTTCAAATTATAGTTTGATTAATGTCTCAGCTGTCTCAGAATTCCCTGGCAATTGCCAGCCCCCAGCTACAGGGATGGGAGGGTGTAAATCTGCAGCTGAGACAGCAAGGGCTGTGCCAGCAAGGGCTACGGCACACTGTGCAGCATCCAAGACAAGGCTGAAGCTCCCTCCACAGGTGCCTCTGTTTCCCCCATGCCCGCAGCAGCTCCTTGCTGGATGTATGGCACTTCTCTGACTCATCCAGGTTGCTCTCCTTGTGCAATGCAGGTGCTGCTCAGCACTGTCCAGGCTTCCTTCAGCCCATCAGACCTGTTGGGCTGCCCAGCTGAACCCACATCTCCCAGAAGGGAGCCTGACCCAGGCTGTCACCCTAATCCCTGATCCATCCTCCTCCTCCTCTGCCTGGGGCAAGGGGATCCCTGGCAGGTGAAGGCAGCCCTGCCTGGAGCAAAACCCATCTGATCCCTGTTGAATTCAGGTGCCCAGGCCTCTCGGGGAAGGGAAGCCTGCTGATGCTTCCTCCTGCCTTCTCCCTCTCCCCACTCTCACAAGACATCTCTGCCCCTGAGACACTGTGGCAGTGATTAGTTAACAGCAGATAAAATCCTGCCCATGCCTCTCCCCACAATACCCAGTGGGGCTGCAGTCCTTCAGACTCTTAATGGTCATCTCTTTGATATTTTTGAGATTTTAGAGCTATTTTTCACAAGTCTCAGAAAGGTCTGAAGTGCATGACAGGCACCTGTATGCTGGCAAATGCTTTGTCTCTGGAGGTGTTTGCTTGGAATTGCAGACCAGTTACAAGCCCATGGTGGACCCAGCAGGCTGGTGTTTATCCCAAGTACCACAATTATTAGGAGAGGAAGCCCCAAAATTGTGGACTTTTCACACAGACAGTACTGATTCTGAGTCTTTCAGTAAAGCATCACAGTAGCAGGAGGCAAACCCCCTGCCTGTTATATCAGTAATTCCACCAGCTTCACATTAAAGGCTTAAACCAAAATCTCCTCTGTCTCCCTCAGCTGTCAAATGCAAACAATATAATTGTTTACAATTATGTTTTTCTGAACATTAGTAAAATAATTACTTCTCTGTTAAAACCCAGCAGTATTTGTTAGTTGCTAGCAAGGCTGTCTTGTTTTTTCCCATGGGCATTCTTTTCCAAGGCTCTCAGGGTCATTTCCTAGAGGCACTCCATAAACCCCACCACAAAGCAAAACATTTTCCATCTCCTGCTCTGCTCAAGGGAAAAATCCCGCTCTACCTGCAGCAGGGAGGGAAACAGCCTCTCACATAAAATGTGGGATATAAAATACAAAACCAGGGGAATTTTGGTGAAAATTTGAACCACATAGATATGGAAAATTTTGACCTTATATTATTCTTTCTTTCTCAGCATATGTTTCTGTCCATGTAAATGTGTGAAAATACAGGTAGATCTTGTCTCAGTGGACAACAATTCCTATGCAATATAGAATCTTGGGGGAGTGAATTTCAATTATATGACAGAGAACTTCAGGAAAACTGAGTTTTATCCAATGAATGCAAGAAGAGATGACTGGGGAAAGCCAAACAACATGTAAGTGGAATATTCCTTCCTGATGTCATCAAACCCTGGTGATTTCCCAGTTTTCATAATGAAATCTTCCCTGTTTTCTAAAGGCTTTGCAAATGGACCTCCCAAGTGAAAGCACTTTGAACAAGACTGCCACCATGGGCACAGAAATAGCAACACCAGCTTAGGAGGCAAAGAGGAGGATGCTCTTTTGCCTTTTTTCTAACACACACAGATAAGAGGATAACAGACATCCCACCTCCTGTTAGCCTCTCTTTATATCAAGATGCTTCTGCAAGCATGAGGGACTACAGGCAGAGACAAGGAAATGTCAGGATTAAGGACATGAAGCTGCCTTCCTCCCCCGGGCTGGCAGAAGCGAGCACAGCCCCAGGCTGTACAGAGCCCTCACACAGGCAGGAGAACTCCAGAAGGAAAATGTTGAGTGCAACAGAGGATTAGGGAAGACGCAAACTATATTGGCTCCGACAGACTTGTCTCAGCTGGGGCAGGATCACATTCCTGGACCTTCTCTCCATATAAATGACAGTGAGCAAGGAGTTGGAAAATTGCAGCACTTTGTTTTAGTGCTTTGCCAACCTGACTGCTCCGTACTTTTACCAGACAAGCACAACATTTGCTACTTAAATGATATTTCACCTGCTAGACAAACATCCCCCTGTCTCTCCGTTACTGACTAGGAGGTGAAATATATACTGTTGACAGTCATTTACTATGTCCCAGGGGTCTTCATGATGACTGAGTGGCTATTCAGCCCTAAGTGGCCACTCCTGAACCTTGTTGTATCCTTCCTAACAAGCAGCTGAGTGCAAAAAATACCCAACCTGACCACCGACTGATGCTCAGAAAACGTCCTACCACTGTGGTGATGCTCTTCTTTCAAACCTGAAATATCTCTTGCTTCTCTGCCATCCTTCAGTAAAACCAGCAACTCCCTTCATTTCATCACCAAGAATTTTTACTGAGTTCTACTTCCTTTCACTGGAAATGTATTATGTCAGCCTGACCTTTTGTATTAAATCCTGCCCTTATCCAACCCTTTTTCAGGCAGTAAGCTGTCTGTGTGGCGGAGGAACCCCACCCTACCCTATTCTTCCCTTTTGAAGCCCTTAGGGTAGAGGATTAGTCATGCCTCTTTATCGTGCCATTTGGCCACTATGAAAAGGAAAAAGGATTTTTCATTATTTTATTTCATTTAACCTAATGGAATCATTAAAGAGAAATTAATATTGCCAGGGGAAATTTTTTCTTAATGAAAAATGTTGTTTTGTACAGGGAAAACACATCTAAATCCACCACATTAAATGACTATATTAAGTCTTAAGTGCAATTCCAAATACATCAAATATATGCAGAGAAACAGAATCAGGACTTTTAGTGGAATCAGACTTAGCATATTAATTTCTACTCACATTCTGTGGAACAATAGAAAGATTATTTTTAGTTCATGGCCATTTGGTTCATGACCCAGTGGAACAGGATTTCCCCCCCACCCCCTGCCTTTTTTCCCTTTTTTATGTAACTTAAGGTTATATTTCTGATGATTGTTCTGAAACTAGCAATTGCTGATTCTCTTGAGCTAGTGTTTAATTTATTCTATGCTGTTAAGATAGTTCTACATAAAGTCACAAAGGAGGCAAAGCGAGACATCTCCAAGTGCTCAAAAATACTGGGCTTGATATAAAAACCTTGTATTCAAAGCCATAAAGCTGTATGCCTAGATACTTACCTTTCTGCATTTCAATAGTTTTTTTACACTAGTCATTTTTATAAAACCCAACACCATTGTAAGTATCTATCAGATCAGGCAGCCTGCTTTCACATCTCAGTGCTGGTTAGAGGATTAATTAAAAATTATCTGAATGTCAGCTTCAGGTTCACTAACTGCCCTTTGTCCCTCTTCGGGAAGGTGCTTAAAATTGCCTTCCTTAGGAAAGCATGGAAAGGTTTGCCCAGTAGAGGGATACTAGGACAAAATAAACTCAGCCTATGAAACCCAAAGGGAGCTATTATATGCTTCACACACTGGAAATAAGGGAATTCATTTAAGAACATGAATAAGGATTCAGAAAATTGTTCTCAGCTACCACTTTCAGAAAACTCAAATTAAGTGGGTTAGACACTGGAAATGAAAGGAAGCAAAACTACCCCATTCTGGCAGGGGGTCTGTGAACACAAAACCATTTCCAGATTTAAGAAGTACTTCAATTAAATTGTTTCTTAGTGCTCATTTCCAGTGAAGAAAAACTGGAGTTTTTTTCACTTTATGTTACAACACAAGAAAAATGTAGTGGATTTAGGCCAAAAGGCAATACTGGTATGACAAAAGTAACACCAACATGCACTAAATTAAAATAATAAGGGGTTGGGAGAAAAGAACAAAAAGAAAAGTACTTTCTAAGCAGGGCAATAAATAACCTCCCTTAAACATGCTCTGTTACAACTGAACAAGGTATGAGTGCACTTTTCAGCTTTCTCAGTAATCTTCATCAAGCTGAAAAGTGAGCAGGAACTCTTCATCCCTCTCAGGATTCTCTGGAAGGTCTGGTCCTTGCTCCCTACGCTCCATGCTCTGAGTCAGATTATTTGCAGCACCACTTGCAGTTCACTGTTGGCTCTCTGCAGGTAGGTTTTTGTCTCCTGGGTACAGAAGCAGAGGCTGGGCCACAGAGTGAGCAAACCCAAGTGCTGCTGCTGTGGCCAGACAGAGCTCGCATTTCTCCACCCACAGACAGCGAGCAATCGGCGAGACAAACGTGTTGGGAAATAAAGCAGTGCTGGGTTTCATTAATTCTGATTCAGAGTTTCATAAATGGAAGCAGACATCCTGGCCGGTCTGGCTTTGCCACATGGTCTTGTCCTGATGATGGACTTTGCTCCTATTCCCTAAACCAATGGGAACCAGGTGAATGGGAAAAGACAAGCCTGCATTTGTCAGAGGAGAAAGGATGGGGTTTAGGCAGAGACAGAGGCCATCAGAGAAACAGGAAAGTGCCAGCTTCAAAGAAAATTACTCATTCAGTTCCAACAGCTAGAGGAAGGATGACACAATGGCAATTTTTGCTCAGGTGACAATGGAAAGCCAAAAAACTGTTGGGTTTGTTAGCAAAGGACACTGAGTGGTTTCCATGCACGGCCAAAGGACATAAAGGAGCTTCTTTGGAACACGGCTGCTCACAACATTACAGAGACATATCTGCAAAGGGGAGGGATCAATACTGTAAGTTTTTGATCAATACTCTAAGTACTAATAATCTTATTGTTAATAGCTGTTGTTGATACGTGGTAATGCAAAGTTTTCCCAGCAAAATCACTTCAGACAAATGTGTTCTCGGTAGGAAAGAAGAGTCTGTTGGAAAGGAAAATTACATGGGAAACACATGCAATGAACAGGCAGAATTGTATGAGAACTACACACTAAGAATATGTGAAATTTTCCCTTTCCCTTAAGGCACCTGACATAGAAAAGAAAGGGGCAGTTCTCCCATCAAATGGATTCTCCAAGAACCTTGTGGAAAAGAGTCTGGGCCATCAGCACAGAAAACCCGTTCATCTGCACGTACTCCCAGGGATGAAGTTGCCCATAGGGACCCCTTGAGCACAAACACAGGTTAAAGACAGGGAGTGGGAGCCAAGACTGCATATGTAGAGCCATTCACAGCCAAAGGAAGTGCATGAGAACATTTAGGGAAACAACCTTAAGATGATGCTGTCTACACTACACGTCCTCCTGCTGGCCAGCCTTCCCTGGGCACAGGAGGAGCCACATAGCAGCCATAAACACAAGGACCTGGCACGTACCTGCCTCAGTTCAGCTGCTCTCATCATCAGGGCAGGAAAACATATCTGGGGAAAGAGTTTGTGAGGAGGGATGAAGAATTCAGTTTCCTGGGATCTTCTATTTAGATTAATTAGAGCACCATCTCAACAAGGCATAAAGGCTCCATTTTAAGGAGGAAATTACCAAACTCCAGCATCTTCCAGGATATGTTAAAAATCAATTCTCATCCAATATAGCTGTATAAAAATAATTGTGCAACTGTGTTGCATCGGCATGAAAAATACTCCGTAACCTGAAAAGGTAAAAGAAAGTCTATTTGCAAAACTTTGGAGCTGAAAGGATGGATCTGTAGTTCTAGTACTGTTAAGTAATTCTGCAAGAAGCAAAAAGTATCTCTAGCTTGTAAAGAGACTTCAGAAAAGCAGAGAGCTTTCTTTTGGAATGTATCAGATAGCACATATTTTTAGAAACTGCTTAAGGAAGATGATGTCACTGCATTTGTAAAAAATGCTGTTCTTTACAACTGACCAATTTGCATAACAGCCCAAAAACTGTGAATAAACACAACCCCCCCAACTCAACAGCTGTCCCATTCAGATCAACTGGCTTCCAGCAAGTCTCATTAGCAATTTCCCAAAATTAGGGAAAAGGCAATTCTGAAAAAGACTAAACACTCTCAGCATAATTTCTAGAGGGTTTTTTTTGGTGTGTGTGTGGCTGTGTGACAACAGCCAGAATGTAGCTTGTTTTGTCCTTTGCATAATGAGATCACATTCCAAATGTGCTTGTAGGACTGTGTGGAGGCCATGTATCCCTTGGAACAAAGTGGAGGGTGAGAGGCTGGTCGTGGCCCGGCCGCGTGCTCTCACAGCCCAGAAAGCCAGGTGTGTGCTGGGCTGCACCCAGAGCACCAGGTGAGGGGGGGAATTCTGCCCCTCTGCTCTGCCCTGCCCTGGTGAGACCCCACCTGCAGGGCTGCACCCAGCTCTGGGTCCCAGCACAGGAAGGACATGGACCTGTTGGAGCGAGTTCAGAGGAAGCCACCAAACTGATGGGAGGGATGGAGTGCCTCTGCTATCAGGAAAGTCTGAGAGGTTGTTCAGCCTGCAAAAGAGAAGACTTCAGGGTGACCGTCCTGGTTCTGGGCAGGACAGGGTTAATTTTTTGCAGAAACTGTGAGGGGGTGTGGCCAGGACCTGGAGCTTATTCTGTCCCACCTTACAGTCATTCCCAGGCTTGCCTGGGGAAGGGACTGTCTTTTGGGGAGAAGGGGTTCCTTGCAGTCTGCTACTGTCTATTGTCAAGGGGTTTCTTCGTGAATATTTTCTTTTCTTGTACCCACTGTCATTACTATTATTCCTGTTCCTGTTTGTTTTCTTATCTCATTGCTGTTTCCAGTAAATTGATCTTATCTCAGTTTGTGATCTTTACCTTTTGTGCCTCCAAGTCTCAGCTCCATCCCACTGCAGGTGGGAGGGGAAAAGCTGGGGAGCAGGAGGGAGGAGCATGTGGCTTTGGAGAATCTGGGTGGGCTCACTGAATTGGGGACCACCATTCCTAAACCATGACAGTGATCCAACTGAGGCCTTCCAGTACCTGAAGGGAACTTTGAGGAAACACAGGACAAAACTATTTACAAGAGCATGTAGTAAGAGGACAAGGGGGAATGAGTTCAAATTGAAAGAGAGGAGGTATCGATTGGATATTAGGAAGAAGTTCTTTACCATGAGGGTGGTGAGGCACTGGATCAGGTTGCCCAGGGATGCAGTGGGTGCCCCATCCCTCAAGGACCTCAAGGATAGGTTGGATGGAGCTCTCAGCAACCTGGTCTAGGGGAAGGTGTCCCTGCCCACGGCAAGGGAGTTGGAACTGGATGATCTTCAAGGTCCCAACCCAAACCATTCTATGATTCTGTGGAAGTTTGTTCAACAGACTTATCTCACGTGGGCTGTTGAAGCCACTCAGTCGGGGTCTAACAGGGCACTGTGGCTCCTGGATAGTTTCTGGCTGCCTATTGCTGTGGGGAGTAGGGACACAAAGGGAAGATCAGTCCCACATCATCCTGCAGCCAAGTAAGAGCAGATTTCATGGGAAGGCAATCTGACAGCCCACCCATGGGGCAGCAACTGGGAACCACTGGCAAACATGCATTCCCAAACTGAAAAAATAATTAACCACCTAGGTTCTTTTAATTAAGATCTTGACTTATCCACCACTCCAGGATATGCAGATGTTTGGCTGTTGGGATGTATCAACACACCTGAGCACCGGAGGCAATTTGTGTCTTGGTTCTTTCATACCCCAGCAGGCAGCAGAGAGGGGCTCTCATCCTGTAATAACTGCACACCCCATCTTATCACATTCACCATGTCTATGAATGGGAGACTTTGTTATTAATGACACCTCTGCTGCTGCTTTGGTGGAGATTTTCATATGCAAATTTTGGCATATCAAAGCTGTTTGGATGTTCTGGCATCCTCACATCAGCTAAGTGCCAAGGCAGTGCAGCTGTTTACACTTAAGCAAGGAGATAAAGTTTTTGCCTCAAGGATATGATGTTCCAAAGCCAGAGAGAACCTGATGGGAAATGATGAGAAGGCAGGATGGGGAAAAGAAAACCAAAGGGACAAATAGAGAAAGGGCACAGTACTGTCATGGGAGGACAAGCCTTCATTTTTCATTTCAGTATGCAATATGTTTTCTGGGGGTTATTTATCTTTAGAATCTTTTAAGTTATTTTTCTTGATCATCCTCTTCTCATCCTCCACCTCCTCAGGACTATGTTTTCCATACTCTGCACGATAATCTGTGGGTTTCATATAGAGGATGATGCTGCTGTGGAAATGCAACTGCTTTTGCCCAGGCCCTAAAGAGTAGGAACCGCCCAGCACTGGAAAAGATGAGATTAATGGCAGAAACTGCACATAACTGTAAACAAATTTATCCCTTCAGTTTATTCCTCCTCTTCTTTGGTTTCTGCTACTTAGGCCTGTGAGATGGCATCTCTGACTGGAAGATATCAATTCAAATCAATGCCTCCAGTTTGAACTAATAACCCTGCCACCATGACAGCACCTGGACTGTCTGACACATTTCTGTTCATGAAGAACAAAACCACTTATTTTATACCACACATTAAAAAAATCCCTGCAAATTAATTTTGTTTGTCTTTCTCAGAAATGAGACCTAGGAGATAACAGTAACAGATTAAAGAATAACGTGTGTGTCTCCCCTTTCTGTCCCACGCTGCCTCTGGTATTGGTGGCTCTGGAAAATTTTCATTCGTTCCGCAGGCAACTCAAGTTATCTAGTACTGATGATTATAAAGGTATAACAAAATTGTTACTGAAATTCCTCTTCACCCCTTGACACTGACAGCTCTGTTCAGATTGCTTTTGGATTTAATTGTTCTTTACTAATTTAGGGGTACTTCTGCTGCCAGGTCAAGATTCTGTTCTGACTGATGAAAGAAAAAATGCCCTAAAATAGAATAGTTTATTCAAAGATAACTATAATACAACTAAAAACTAAAGCTTCCATGACAAAATGATAAACCTTTGAAAACTAGCATTACAATTGAAAGCCTGACACATTTCTGTTCCTGAGGAACAAAACCACTTTAAAAAAAAATCCTGCAAATTCATTTTGTGTTGCTCAGAAATGACACCTAGAAGACAATAGTAACAGATTAAAATGCTAAAAAAAGCTCGATGTATTAATTTAAAGTACATACTTATGCTTGGTAAGTTATTCTGAGAGCTTTACTTTCCATATTGCAGTGCCTCAGTGAAATTGTTTTCTGTAATTTACACTGAGATTTTCTGCTACAGACAGCTTACAGCGTGTCAAAGCAACAGAGTCATGGCAATGTCATACAGAAACTTCAAAACTGTGCATCAAATCAAACTTCCAGCATATATTCAACAGGGTGGCCGTGGTCATCAGCTTACAGCCACGCATTAATGCAGTAACAACAGAGCTTTGATTGGAGTAAATATACATAATTAGCACATTGTATTGATTATGGATACTATTCTTGTATATTCCTTCCTAATATGATGGACATTAACTGGAGTTTTCTTAATTCCCTGCGAAGAGGATCAATCTCATATGGAGTTAAGCTGTCAGACAAAACGGCGGATGAAAGGCCAGCGCCAGCAGCCCCCAGCCAGGTGCTCAGGCAACCTGCTGCCTTGCACTGTCATCCTGATGGCACCATCAAGGGTTCAGCGGGGAATGCTGAGCCCCTCACCCCTAAATCACACCGAGAGGCTCGGCACGGCGCGTCTCTGGGCGGGACGGGATGAGATGGGATGAGACGGGGTGAGATGGGATGGCAGCAGCCCGGTGGGGCCGGATGCAGAGGATGCAGGGCTGTTCTCTGCTCTGAAAAGGTGCCGGGGAGGAAAGAGGGAAGGATGCTCGTCCCGTCCGGGGGAGCGGGCCAGGCGCGATCCCCCCACTAACCTTACCTGCGCCGTGCGCCTTTGTTCCTCCGGCCGCCGCGCCGGCAG
Organism: Phainopepla nitens; assembly: GCA_013400175.1. NCBI lineage: Eukaryota > Metazoa > Chordata > Aves > Passeriformes > Bombycillidae > Phainopepla > Phainopepla nitens. The sequence continues at coordinate 350,343 of VXBQ01000290.1, read as the reverse complement.
CGCCCCGGCCGC
>VXBQ01000290.1:247697-333208 GCA_013400175.1 Phainopepla nitens | reverse complement strand
CCCCCCATCCCAAGCAGATACACATAGTCTAAAAAATAATTTTGGTGCATATTAACCAAAATTTTCAGACAGAGAAGATTTCTGTAGGAAACATTTAACCTCTCTAGTTTCTGGGGTGCTTGTGTGGTGATTTCCTTTCACATTTCAACAGTGGAAACAGCTGTTGTTGGGGTGATAAATGAAGAAATTGGTCCCAAAAAGCAGCCTGGCTGAGGGAGGCAGGAATTCAAACCACCTAGACCCCATGCAAAGGGAGCAGAGGGGCAGCCTCAGCCCTGTCTGTCCTCAGCAATGCAATCAGGACCGGCAGGGAGAAGGATTGCTTAAAGCCCCTTTAATTTTTAAAAAGCTTGACTTAATAGGTATTCCCATGGGAGAATATTCCAGCACAATGTGGGAGTCAATGAGCCCATGAAGCAATAACACATTACATATTTTAAAGGTTTTGAGAAGTAGTGGGAGAAGCAGAAGACAACCTAGGTAGAAGTTAAACCACATTTATGGCAAAACACCCTCATAATTAAAAAGAGGAATTAATTGTCTCACAGGCAGCAAGGCTTTCACTTTCTTTCCCCCTATGTAGGCAAGAAAGAGAAATCAGGAAATCAGAATCTGAGAAAGAAATGGTGAAAATGCTAATTCTATTTCTCTACATCGTTGCTAACTTTAAGCCATGCAGATCCAGCACAGGTAAGTGAGATCGTCACAGCCATTTACAGAAGGGAGAGAGGTGGGATTTATCCAGGGTGGTTCTCCTGGTGATGGAGAAGCATATTTCAGTAAGATTTATTTCCTGAAGACACTCCATTGAAACAGGAGCCGAAACTGCCACATTGATATTGCAAGGTCCCAAAATCTCCACCTGAGGGAGGGAGGGAGGAACAGAGGCAGGGTGGGGAGTTTGTGGTTTTGTTGTTTGGGGTTTTTAAAAACATTCTCTTCGATGCAATGCAAGTGAATTCTTGGGTGTTTTGCCCTTTCCTGTAAAGTCAGGATGTATAAAGATCAGCTGTAGGAGGTACAGAGAGGACAGACGATGGGAAATCAAAGATAAAACGTCCTCTAATTTGTACTTAAGTACAAAATGGCTGATGCCTGTCCCAGCCACGGGGAGGGCTGCTCAAAAATCGCATACAAATTGTAACAGGGCCAAGCTAGGCATGTGACAGCAGACTGATTTTTTTTTTTTTTTCCCAATGTGAATCAGGACTCTTCCACATGGAAAGTCTCCATTTCATCTCACAACTCTTCGCCCTTGGCTGCGGGAAAGTTGGCACTGTCCCTCCATCCTGATGCCCGTGGGGCTGCCAGCACGTCCCCGGCGCACGGATGGCCTCGCCCAGCCCCGGGCGCTGAGCGCTGCTTGCCCTTCTCCTGCTCATCCCACACGGTCCTTGGCGGGGCTCAGGCGTTCCCCCTCGCCGGTGAAACACCGCGGCTCGTTTCCGTGCTCCGAGGAACGCGGACATTCGGCAGTGAGCTGCCCGCAGGCACGAAACAGCCCCGCGCGTTTCTTGCTGCCGCAGCGTGCGGGGAATGTCAAACATTTCCCATTTCCCTTGGTTAGCGTCTGCCCGCGAGTCAGCTCCTCGGGAGCGAGGCGCCGGGCTCGGGGGCGCTGGGAGAGGGGTGCTCACTGCCGGCTTGGCCCCAGCATCTCTCACGCTTTGCCCTTACCAAGCCCAAGGGCACCGCCGCGCCTCCGCCGCCGGGCTGGGCCGGCAGCACTGCCCGCAGCCCGGCTGCAGCCCCGCGGGGGTCAGGGCAGCCTGGGCTTTGCTCCGTGTCACCCGCACCTGCCACCCCCGGCGCGCCCCGGAGGGAGCACGCTGGAGGAAACAATGCCCGCAGCCCATTCTTCAAAAATCTGAGTGCTGTGAAGAGCTCAGTTAACCCCGTCCTTCGCTGAGTGGGCAGGGAGGGGAGACAACACGAAGGGAGTTTCTGTAATATGTAGTAAGAGGGAGAATACATCCTGGGACTCCATAGGAAGGTTTTGGAGAAATACAAATATGGATTGTAATAGCACTTGGCAAACCCGAACCAGATGCGTTTCGTTCTTGATATCAGAACCTTCAAGGCTAATATCAGTGCTAAACATGCTGAGGGTGGAAATAAGTACTTCCAGGCTCTTTTGGATGTCACTAGCACTGGGGCTGTTGTAGCTGTCCAGGCAGGAGGTGTCCTGGCCTGCAGCCCCAGGGTCACAGAGTGTGCCGGTAGTGAAGACTTGTAGGGGAAGAAGGAAAAGCACTGGGGTGTCCTCAGGGAAAATGAAACATTATGAGTAGGAAATGGCTGCACCAGATGGGCTGTTTCTCTACCTCATCCTGCTCTTATGAACCATTTCATATCGTGTGCTGTGCCCACTCTTTTTTTTCCCCCTCTTGTTCTCTACATTTTCTTTCCTTACCTCCTTTTGTGTCATTCTTCCTCCTGTACCTGAGCACACATCCCTCTTCTTGGACACAGGGGGCTGAGGGATATCAGCCCTCCTTGCACTCCCATCGCCTCTGGCCATTAGGCAGAGTTACAATCCCCTCACAGACCACGTATTATTGTATCACAGAAATCATCATTGTCACTTGCAATAGTAATCGCTAGAAACTTGACATTTTTTGGTCTTGGTACAGTGAAAACACATGGTAGGAGACAACTGCTGCACCCAGAAGGCTAGTAAACATGATCCTGGGTGTCTTAGAAGGTGTAGAGTTCACCAGACTCATTGGGGAGCCTGGAGAAGAAGCATCCCCAGCTTCTCAAGGGAGCTGTGGGTGGGTGGCCCAGAGGTGACCTAAGCAAGTGATGACTGCAGAGGGGAGCAGGTCCCTGGCTGTAAGCAAGAGCTGGTACTGCATGAGCCACAGCACTCCATGGCAAAACCTGTGGCTTGGAGGCTACTGGGCACCAGTCTGGGGCAGCTGGGAGCACCTGCCAGGCCTGATGATTCCACTGGGACACCAGCAGCAGGGCTGGGAACATTGTCCATGTTCAGGGCTCAGAGCCCTGGAAATGGCCGTAGCAGTCACCCCACTGAAGCACGCTGAGCACTGGCGTGTTTCAAGGTGAATGGGCCCAGGCAGGAGGACAGTGCCGTCCCTTTGGCGCTGTCACAGCTCCAAGCAGAAAGATGAGTCCAGGCTACTCCCTTTAAAACTCTGCTGAGGGGCAAACCTGAGGCTGGCTGGGTGTTGATTCAGTTTTCCCTGACTGTTGCTTCCTTCTGTTTCCTTACCTCCCTTCCCTCTAATAAATTTCTGTTCATTTAAAACACTTTGTTAAAGCTTGCTGCTGTGACTGGTGAAGCACTGCCTAATCCAAGGTGCACAGAGTCATTTAGTGTCACAAGTTTCTGAATGTATGGTTGAGACAGGGTTGCTTCAGTTTCCAAGCACACATGGTACAAAATTGGACCCAGCTTAGCAGCACATGCTGAAAATGTTGCTGAAGTAAAAAGACAAAAGCCAAAAAATGAGATGACAATGATGAGGTGAGGGATGCTCCCAGGATCTCTCATCACCTCAAGACATTCTATAACCCAGCTATGGGTCCCTTCCAACTTGGGATATTCTGTGATCCTGTGATAAAGCAGACCATCAAGAGCAGAGTGGAGATCTCTGGGCCAGGCTCAGCCTGCCTGACAGCATGTCCCTCAACAAGACTGGACACGGACATGGACACATCCTGACAGATGCCAGGTCATGTGTTCAGGCTCAGTTTGGCTGCTCAGAATCTGCCCAATAAAGTCTCTTACTATTTATTTGCCAAACCACTCTCTTCTTACAATTGTCCCTCTGTTTGTTCCATTGGAAGTTCTCATACTGCAGAGCCTCAGGCTGAGAAACTTACTGTCACTGTCATAGAGGGGGCAGTAGCAGTGTAGATATATACTGGGAATTCATCCCCACATTTGCTTTCTATGCTCTATAGAAGTATTAAAAAGCTCTAGAGACCAGTGCTGCGTCTAGGGACATGATCCACCCATGACCTTCTCTGAAAACACAGTGCCATCTCACACAGGCAAAATTTCAGTACCTAGGACTGCAGAATGAAGAGTAATGCAAAGTATGGAAATCCACACTGGCAGCCCTTGATATCTGTGACACCTCTCTATGCTTTGAATAAAGCAACTAAGAGTAGCATTTCAATCTTTATAATTATCTTAATTAAAAGACCAATCTATCTCTGTCTTTTAAAATCAATGATATTTATTACAAATTTAAAAATTAATCCTTTAGAAGTTTGGGATAGGTTTCAGCTCTGTATTAAGAGGGGCTGTGGGCTCAGCTCCATTGGCCAGACATGTGTCCTGGGATGCACAAGACCTTTATGTGGTGCTGTGGGAATTGACACACCCCAGTCCCAAAGATGTTTGCCCTGTTTTCTGGAAGCCAGAGAGAGCACCAAGAAGGTCTCAGGTGATAAAAACAACTTCTCCTTTACCTCACGTGTTCACACTTAGATTAGACACCTAAATTTAATGTAATAAATTTAATAATGACTTTTTTCCTGCTAAGTCTTGACGTCTGAATTGCTTCAGAGAGCTTAATTTGCTCCTTTCCTCTCATGTCCTGGCAAGATAAATCCTAAGATGGCACCACTGTGAATAAGAAAGTAGTTCTAGGATCCTTTCTGCCTCATGGCCTAGAGTTGTGGCATTCCTAAGGCCACACAGGTAAGCAACCTTCTCCCCAAAACTGAGTGGCCCCATCCTAAACGCCTGTTGGCAGTGATTCAGCTCCTGAACTGTGCCTGAGCTGTGACTGCAGGAGCACAGGCTGGCCTGGGATGAGTGATGGCCAAACCATGGGCCTCTCTACACCCCACTTATGTATTTGTACCATCTTTACAGAGCACTGCTTGAATTATATCCACCTTTTATGAAAACATGATATTTTAAGGCCAGCATGAAGTGTGAATGAAATTTTCTAAAATAAGCGTGTTCCCGTATAATGAAATGAAAATCACCACCACAGCGTTGCTTCACTTAATCCAGAAGCTTTTCACAGATATCCTGCAAATGGCAACTTTACTCACCTAAGGCAAACTTGCAAAGCCCAGGAGTGCCAGATTTTCTGAGAATTGACTGGGTTTTGCCCTTTCATCCTACCTTGCCTTCACATTGTAAAAGTGCGGATGCTTAGGAAATTGCCTCCAGGTGTTGAGTGATCTGAGTTTCACAAAAACAATAAACCTTGATCTGAGATAGATGACCTTGTTGCCAGCATAGGATCTTCAGGCTTGCAGAAGAGAACTGAAAAGGGTCTTTTTGCATTCCCTTGCTGCAGCTGTGGAGTTCTTTTGGCGAGTCTCAGAAAGATTCAGAATTGCTCTGTTTTGCTGGGCAAGAGTTTTTGGATAAACACCAAGCAAAAGGCTGATTTGGGGAGATATGGGAACTAATGCTAAAGTCCCTCATCCAGGCACTGTCTGTTAAGTTAGATGTGGAACTCCAGTACCACATGGAGCAAGATATCTGTTTTGGAGGCATCCAGGACCATAAAGTCACGTGGTGTCTCTGCACAAAGGCCTGCCGTGGAGACCTGCACTCCAGTTCTCTTTGTACATCTCATGGACCAAAAGCACCTGGTCTTTCTGCCTTCATTTCTTACACTAGAAAGAAGTGGCAGTACTATTTTGTTTTCTCTTAGGGGTTCTGTGTTGGTTGATATATAAACAGGGATGAAATCTGGAAGTCTTTATGTAGGGGCTTGCTGTAACTCCGGTCCTTTGTCCCACGTCTCCCAGTGGACAAACTAATGCATTAGGGGCCTCTGTGTGCACAGTGGTAGCCCAGCAACTACTGCCCTACTGTCTTTATGGCCCATACAATATTTGCTGTGCTGCCAGGTTCAACAGTGCTGGAAAAAAATTAATTGTAAATGCAATTTCACAGTAGAAATTGTTTAGAGCCTGCTAGAGATTTAGCCAGGGTAAATGGGATTTTTTTCTTCTTTAAAAAGCCTGAGGGCTAGTGTCTGTTTAATATTCAGGAGGCAAAAAATGCTTCTAGCACTCAGAAACAGCAAAGAGCGTCCTTGTGGGATCACTGAGATGAGATACTAAATCTTGAATTTGCACTCCTAGTTTTCCTATTACAGCAGACATCGAGGGGTAGTACTTGTGTCCCTGCACATCATCACCAGCAGCAGCAAACACATTAACTCAATGCTGCTAATGAGTGCCAGGTGAGCACTGGAGTAGGAAGCTGTGTTGACATTTAAAAGATCCCAGTCATCAGGCTCCATGTTGCCTAATTGCTGGGGCCGTGTGGGAAGCACTGCTTCAATGTCTCCATCTAGTATGGACATGACGGGCAGGAATACACTACTCTTATGGAATGTCAGTTACTTCAGGAAACAATTAGCCTTTCTGAATATTCAAAATATGTCAAAACATTCTTCCTTTTTCCCTTTTAGAGCTCTTCAAAGCTGTGAGTGTGTCAACATCATTCCACCTACTCAGAGGCGGCTCTGGAATATTTGATTCACAGGTACTTCTCTTGGTTGGTGTCGAACCTCGAGCTGCTGTAGCTGAATCAAATCTTTGCAAGTAATACAGATGAAAATAGATTTTACCGAAGGGTGGTCTGCTCAGCATGTACCACTATTGTGTTCCTTTCCTCTCCAACATACTGTGCCCATATCCAAATTTCCTGTAACCCTGGACTATGCTTGTTCCCAAACTGTGCCAAGTGTGTCTGGGAGAGGACCAATTGACCCTGATCAACAATATGTGAAGGACTGTTCTGACAATTTAATAGCATAGGTGATCATGTTCTGGAGTCTGGGCCTGGGTCCTGACACTTTAATTTACTAGCAGAGATAGAGCCAGTGAGTAGTAAGAACAGGATCATCTACTCAACCAGTCTGATGGTGTATCACAGACTATTATGTTTCACCTTGCTTTCCTTTCATAAGGGTTTGCCTGGGGCATCTCTACTAGGAAGACGTCCAATCTTGATCTGAAAACATCAAGAGACAGAGAATCCAGCCCTACTTTTGGTAAGTAGTTCCCAGGATTAATTGCTCTTACTATTAATAATGCATGCCTGGGTTTCTTTGTATGAATTTGTTTGGCTTCAGCTTCCAGCCGTTGATTCCTGCTGTGCTCTCTCCACTAGATGAAGAAGATCTTTTGCATATGGTATTATCTTGTTGTGGTGGCACTTATATGCTTTAATCAAGTAGTGTCTCCATCTTTTTGATAAGGTAGGCAGAGAGATCCCTTCCAGGCTTTCACTAGAGAGAGACACTTTTCTCTCATCCTCTCTATGACCTGTCTCCAGCTTTTACAATTAAAATACAAGGCACCAGAACTTCATGCACTTTGTCAGTATTAGTCTTACCAGAGCAGTGGAAAGAGATAAGATCAGCTCCCCACTCCTACTCACTACTTCCTTGTTCATACATCCATGAATCACATTATCCTCTCCTGCTTTACAGTAGGAACTCACTTAAATTCAGTCTGCGGTCCTTGATTTCCATGGCTGCCTGCTGTCTACACAATAGGCTCATTCCCTGGTCCTTCAGCAGTGTCTATACTAAGACATATCTTTAAAATCAGGTTTTCTGCACTGTCTGTGTTACAATGTCCCATAAGCACATTATGAAGTTAAATCCCTGTGCTGCTCAGTTGGCATGCTTGTGCATGGAATATAGAGAATGACAAAAAGTTGTTCCTTAGAAAATGAATGACAAAATTCCTCTTAATGTCAATAGGAGTGGGAAGAGCTCATGGCATTTGTTCATCAATATGAATCTGTAACTAAATTTTCCACTCCAGAAAATGTAACAGCCATGCTGTTCTAATCCTTTTTCATACACAAGAGCTTATAACCACTGTAACCAGTGAAGACACATTGACTCCTTCCCACTGCTACTGACAATATTTTCTCTTCTTGAGAAAAAAAAAAAAATCAAGTCTAACCTGTCTTTCCAACAAAGATTTTCTGTTTATTAAAATCTGAGCAGTGCTGCGTGGATTTTGGCTCGATAGGCAGAACATACACCATTCATCCCAAAGGCAAGTGTAGTCTGTGTGGCAAAGTCAGCATTATGAAGCTGTTCTTAAGTCAAATCAGTGCTATTCTTTGAAGGACTGTGATTGTGCAGTCATCAAGGTATTTTTCAAGTTGGCAAGAAAAGACACAATGCAAACTGATCTGCCACATTTTAACAGGTATTTTTTAGATATGTAGAAAGAACAGCTCTGAAACTTTAACATGAGCAATACTTACATCTTTAGCCCTACTGATTTTGATGAGGTTTCTGGTTGGGAAAGGATTTCAGGATTTGACTTGCGCCAATACTTTCAGCCACTGATTTTTCCATGTAAATATGAGGTCACGCTGATGTCATAACACCAAGAAATCAGTCTTGTGGGCTCATTAACAGGGGACAAGCAGCTAGAAGTCTACAGAGTTTTGTGGCTAGCCGAGGATTTCAGTGTAAAACCAACATATTAATGCACAAAAGGAGAAAGTACATTTAAGTTCGTGCAAAGCTCCCAGTTCCTGTGCATGACACACTTTATATCAAAGCTCAAGAGCTCACAAGCTCTGCTATTAAAACAGGAGTTGGTAATTCTGAGAAACACTACAGTTTGTGTCTGAAACTACTTTTAGAGGCTACTTGTGACTGATGTTCATGGATCTGTCATTGTCAGATGGTCACATGAAATGAAACGGTTATTATTCTTGCAGAGCTGGGATGCTCCCTACAGCACTTGGGATGGGGGACACTTCCCCACGAGGCCATGGCTCTCACTGAGGGCTGAGCACGAGGTTGGGATGTTTGTGGAGATTTGTACCTCTGCAATATGTGTGTCGCTGTGGTCTGTTTGTGCTCCCCCAGCTCCCTGTGGCACACCCTGTGTGTGAATGCCTCTCAGTGATGTATTAAACTAATCACCTACCCATCACATGCACTTCAGATGTAGGTTTGCAGTCAGAGAGGAGAACTTACCCAGCTTTGGGCCAGTCCAGCATGTTCCCATGCAGTCACATTCTCTCTGAATTTCCTAAAAGTTTAAAACGGGCAAGGAAAGTCAATTACATCTTACATAAACACAGCAAGATCACGAGCATGAAAATCCGTGTTAATAACAGTCTGACCACAAAGCATTCTATGAGCAAGGGGTGGGATTTTTGTGTCAGCAGAGTGTCCCGGTGGCTGGGTGGCAGTACAGGTGTGCTGGCCCGTGGGAAACCTGACCCGGGGAGTTCCCAGGCAGGCGAGCGGAGCGAGGCCGCGCTGCCGGGCGTCGGTCGGAGGGAGCCACACGCCTCACCCCGGCCAGTGCTCTCTGCCAAGGCACCGCTGTCTGCCCAGCCTTTGGAAACAGTTAGAAACAGTGGTCGGACTGCCCAGCTGCCTAAAAACTCTGCTGAGAGAAGAATCAAAATAGCCATATGCAAAACATCACTTCCCAGCCTGAGCCATTCCTGGGAAGCCGACGTGGTGTTCTGTAAATGTATCATGGAGAAACCTGGCCAGCAGAGGTCAGATATGGCTTTGAACAGTTAGGGAGAAAAAAACTTCTCTGAGATATTAATTTGGCTTGATATTTTCTCTTGATATTTGAGGATGGAGAGGTGTTTGGTGCTAGTGTGCACAGCTGGTATGCCTTGAGCCATTCTAGTTTATTGTTGTGGTTATATTTCCATTCTTATGGTGTTTGCTGCATTACTCTCCTTAAGTACATTTTTAATAGTAAGTTTCATACATTTACTCACAATGAAAATTAGGCTATGAGAAAAGTTATAATTTTTAAACAAGATGTACCTTCCTTCCTTCCTTCCTTCCTTCCTTCCTTCCTTCCTTCCTTCCTTCCTTNATTCCCTCTCCCCTCTATTCCCTCTCCCCTCTGTCTTCTATTCCCTCTCCCCTCTGTCTTCTATTCCCTCTTTCTCTCTGTCTCTCTATTTCTATGCCCTTTTTTCCCAGGCTCACAGGCGTGTTTTGTGAACCTGGGTGCACTGGATGATAGAGTTACACCCACAGATTCACCCTCCCTAAAAACATTCACAGACTTGCCACTGCATGTTTCCCTCCTTTCTGAAGCTGAACAAATTGCACAGAAAGAATTGAAACAACTTGGATTTCCTTTCTAACTTCTTCAGGTGCCACAATAAATGAGATAGAGTTATTCTTGATTTACATACTCTGCGGATACAGAGAGCAGAAGTCATTGCACAGAGGGGGAAACTGGGGTGGGTTAATCACAAGTGATAAACACCCTGTGGCTGTTCCAGAGGGGCTGGACTCCAAACTGAGTGATGTTGGCATCCTGCCAGGGCTGGGGCAGGGCCTGGGCACACACCAGCAGTGCCCATACCAGCAGTGCCCAGCCACAGCTGCTCAACCTTTGGGCTCTTGGTGCTGACAGTGCTTCTCAAAGGCTTGCTTGAAAGTAGCCTTGAAGAAAAGGAAGACAATGTGCTAGAATAAATATCCACTTTTACATGTATAAGCATCAGATATTGGTAAGCATCATAGCTGGAAGCCAAAGCCATTTACTGTTTGTACCCTGATGACAGAAATTAAATGCTTCTGGTCCACAGGTGGTTTCCTTTACATCAACTTTAATCGCATCTCCAGCGCTTTGTACAAATATCTACCAGCAATAGTTTTAAAAGTTACATTTCTACTGCAGCCACTTCCTTCTTTCTTCACACTTAGTATCTGTTGTAAGATGGCAGGTAAGCTGTTTTTTAGGAGAAAAGTACTCAGGCCAGCAAAGGAAGCACAGCCCTGGCTGAAGGGCAGCCCTTGACAGACGTTTGCAGTTTTCATCATGAGGATCCTGACAGGAAATATATTTGTTCAATCTAAGTTTACCCTTTCCCCTTTAAATCACATTTTGTTTATATTATATAATATCCTGAACTCAAGAATGAGAAGAATTAAGAGGATTTATTCTGGAAGAGTAGACCGCCTGTTAGGGTTTTTTTCCTGCTGTGAGTCACACTTTCAGAGGGAGAGAACCCAGATTTTTGTCTCTCAGGAAGTGAGGCTCAACAATAGTAGGAATATTGTATCTTGATATACTAGAGCTTTACTAAGGTCAGGGTGAGAGGGGAAAAAAGGAGGACACGAGCTGTTGGCCCCTGGTAGATTGGTAAGCATCTCCCATTGCAGGGAGCTCAAAAAGGAAAAGCAAGTCATTCCCACTTCCAAATACCCTGTTATTCCTCTGAAAATGTTTTATATGTGTATGTTAGAGAAATGCTCACAGAGGTTGGTCAGCATTGGGACTATTTGGTATGACAAGGGAGAGTCTCCCCCTGGGGAGAGGTTGCAGTCCAGATAGACAAGAGGGATGAAGGCTGAGGGAGGAAAGAAGTCTTTGGCAAAGCAATGTGCAGTCTGCCAGGACAGCCCTGCTCCTCTGCACTTCCAGGCTGGATTTCTGTAGGCCATACCTGAAAAACATGTGAGGTGCAATGGACCTGGTCCATAATAAACAGCTCCTGTTTCCATGTAAAGGTCTGAAAATGGCATTTCTAATAATGTTGGAATTGATGGATTTACTAACCCAGCATTAAAAGTGGGCTGAATGTTTCAATAGGACTTATGATTGTACCTTTTGTCTCTGCTAACAAAGGCTATAAGCAAGTGTGAAGAACAGATAATACAATTTACACCATGGAACGTCTCAGTAAATGCCTAATTACACCATTTAAACTGGGCTTGCTGAAGCCCTGGGCTATACTCTGCTGCTTGCATTTTTGTAAATCCTTGACGTTACAGCTTCTTAAATCTATGCCAGGAGCAATATTGGATCTGTCAGGCAGAGATAGAGGCTTCATTGTCCAATATTAAAGATGCACAAAGCCTCAGATGGCTTTTCACTTTTAGCTGCTCTGCTCTGGTGTTGGAGAGCCTATGTAAGAGAGCCAAAGCCCAGCTGAAGGATCAAACTCTTTACCTCTGTGACATGGACAATAGGTATCACCAGCACAGTGTATCTGGGTCATGCAGATACAACAGAGCTACCTCATTTCTGATTTTCTTTGTGCTTTTAGGGCTCTGGAGCCACTCCTGCACCCTGAACAAAGCAGAGAAGTCCTGCCAGCCCAGCCTAGTGTCTGAACTTTAACTAAATTAACTGCAATCCTTCCCAGTGCAATGCTAGATGTGTTACCTGTGCGATCATGTACATCTCCTTTGTAGTGCGCTTCTCAGCATAGTTCTTTAACACAGCTAGGAGAACGTTATTAGATAAATATGCCTATGGTATCATCAAGTTGGGACTATTTCCCTGAAAATAATCTCACGGGAACACCTCTTCCACTTCCTTTTGGGAGACAAAAAATTTGGTTGTAGAGAAGGGGATCGAGTGATGTGTCAACAGGAGAGTCAGAAGTGGCCATAAGCAAAAGGAGTTCTGCCCAGACTTCTACATAAACTCTTTTGCATTCTCTGCATTTTCAGAGAGATTAGGAAAAAATAAAATTCAGAGCATATGGACTTCAGTATTGCCATTGAATGAGGCTTTCTCAGTCATAACACTTCTTCTCAAGTTATCAAAATTGAGCTGAAAACTCAATATTGCTTCTTCCATGAGCCTTGCAGTGGTGGGTCCTTCCTTTGGTGGGCACAAAACAAAGAAGTCAAATGTGCTGGGACACTAAAGATACCTTGAGATACCTTTGTCAGAAGAGACATTATATACTTGGGGATGAAAACCAATTTCCACCATCTTCCAAGAATTCCTTGGAGAGGAAGAGAAATGATAAATCTTTCCACTTCCTTGCATGGTTTAGGGTTGCTGCATGGTATTTGAACAGCTGCTCTTGTCCCATCCCTTAAGGTGGCTGCAAGTCAGTGGAAGAAGAAGAAATCTGAGTATTTATCGTTCTAAAGTGGCAAACAGGATGAGGTATTAGCTTTTTTTCCACAGATATATCCCTTGTTTCTGTTAGTGATACTGAACATGCTATGCTGTCATGACTGGGGAGTTTCAGCAACTCACCACAGCGCTCAGTGTTCCTGTCATGTAACAGAAAGGTTTATCTCAGTGTGCTGGCTCAAATTTCCTAATATACAAACCTCTATAAACTCCCTTTAAAGCCCCCAAAAGACACATCTCATGGAGCAAATTCCACTGTCCTGTGACTTGGGTAGCTTACTAGTTACAGCTGTCCTGCAGTTTCCTAACCAGAGAATTCCTGTAAAATAAAGCAGTAAATATACAATGTGTAGCCCCTTCTTAGAGGGCTTGCATAGAGTAAAAACTGCATATACGTAATTTCTCCCATATTTAGTAGCCTTAAAGGCATAATGTTCAAAGCCATTATTTATTGCCAATTTCCCCAACTGATCCAAGAAAGCATGATTTCTTACAAAAGAGGGAAATGTCTTCAGTCTACCAGTGTGCTGCTACAAGACTGAAGTCTGGATAATTTTCCCACAGTGAGCACACTTCCATGCTGGATACTCCAGCAGAGGAACCTCTAAAACACACTGCATCCTTACTCCAGGGGACCTTGGTGAGTGACATCTCTGTGGAGCTGCATTTGGTTCTGTCTGTGACTGGCATCTGACAGTGAAATTAAGCAACTTTGGTTGTGTCTGTGGTGGTGCCACTGATCTGGTCAACATCTCCATGGACACTTCCCAGTCTGCTGTGCTCAGTCTCAGCTCACTGCTTGCCAGCTTTCAGCTTTGCTGTGTCTCCACAGGCTCCTCCTGGTTCACATCAGGCACAGACTCCAGGTGGAATCAGCTTCACTTAAATTTTAATGTGTAAAAGTGGTTTTTAGCTTCCCTCTCTCTGCCCCCTGTGGCATGAAAGGAGCATTCTGAGGTGGGTATTTTTCTCATTCAAAGGGAACTCTGAAAGTTAGATAAGAAGAAAATTTTCCTCCAATTTCCTATTTTGCCTCTAATGACTTTAAAGACGTCTCAGAAGAGCTGAGACCTAAGTGACAAAATTTACATATCCGAATTGAAGTGGTATGAGACCCATCATCTCTGTCTCTTAGTGCTTCATGGAAGCAGGGGCCCACAAGCCCATTACTGCTGGCCCTTAGGACAGTCACAGTTCCTAGGCAGGACATCTTCATCACTTAAATAGCGAGAGCTGGGAAGGCATGAGTTTGTGGGGCCACAATTCAGGAGCAGGCAAGTTACACCTACACACAGAACTAGGCTGTCTGTGAGTTTTGTGGCTTTTCTTCTGAAAGACTGAAAAAAAAAGAGTTTGGATGGTTTAGGAATGCATAAGTGTTATGAATTCTGTGCTATTTCCAGCAGCTCATCTGCAGGAGGCCAGCAGACACAACAGTCTCCAATGCAAGCAGATCCTGTCATTCCCTCTCTGCTTCTCCTTGGTCAGCTCCAAGAAGAAACCTCGGACTCTTCCTTCCCAGTTCCCCCACAAAAGTTCACGGAAGAGCTATTTTGCACCAGGCAGAAAACGCCTTTTCTCTTGTTGTCCCTTTTGTAACTGCAGAGGATCAGTATTTCCTGTGGCTGGTCCCATGCCACCATTTCCCCTCTTCCTGGAAATCTAGCTCAAAATTGAGGTTAACAGACGGAAAAGCTCCACTGTCCCTTACATTTATAAAGTAAAAACATTTATAAAGACATCGGTGATGCAGAGAGTTTGCAGACTCCAAGATCATTTCCACCAGCTGAGGGAACAGAGGGAGCTGCACAGACCCCCAGGGGGAAGGGGAGCTGGAGGGACAGACATTGAATCACAGCATCTGCTGTCTTCTGGGGGCTGTACAGACTGCTGAACCCTGGGTTTACTACTCTTACCTGAAAATCTGCAGAAGAATTTTTCTGTAAAACCCCTTTGGTCAGATAGAATTTGAATTTTCTACATGAACAGTGATTATTTCTTCAGTTTTAGAGAAACAGAAGAATGTATGGTCTGCACAGGAAAATGTGCTGAGGGCTTGCCCTAAAAATTGTCTGAGGCTCACCAGAAAAAAATAAAGAACAGTTACAGTTTAAGAAAAGAGTTAAAATTAGATAACAACACAACTGTGCTGTCTGTTTTACAGCACGTTTCACATATTTCCAAAGTCCATATCAACCTAACAAGTCGCCAAAGACTTCAATGCCATCTATGGAGCACCCTGTTAAGGACTGGCAGTATAAATATTACATGTATTTGGTTCCTGGCCCACTAATTTGAATATTGGATCATAAATTACTGAAAATTCTAAATCCAAACCCTTAATTCAATAACATTTGCATTTCGAAAATGTTTGAATCTGGATTTGGATCTGAAGTACACCACCATACCACCAGAGGGGACTGGCCTCAACTCCCAGCGTAAATGCCCCATACACTTTGGAACACATTGTGATTTAAGTCAGCAATGTTAGAAAGCAAAGCAATGGGTATCTCTCAAATGACTACTGTAAAAAACTGATGCATTTTATATGTCAAGATAAATAATTTAAGTCTTTCCTGCAATATTTTATTTATTTAACAAGTAAAAAGCTATTTTGCATCGTAAAGAAAGCCAAAAAAGACAAAACTGACCAAAGCTGAAAAACAGGAAAGCCATGGGGGAAGGAGAAAAAAGGAATTCTAGTTATTTTACTTAACAGATGGCAGCGTAACAGAGAACAGCTGATGCTGGTAGCCTAAGGGAATTTTCCTGTGTCAGAAGAAAAATAAAATTTAGGATATACAGAACCCCCCTTTAAATGAGTTTCATAAAAAGTGTCATGCTTAATGTACGACCTCTGGTGTCTGTATATCTTGCCTGGGCAATTAATCCACTTTATGGCTCACTCTTGGTGACCTTTCTTCCCCATGAATGGTGAATGAAATATTCTCAGGAGAGACATGCCTCTCCCACTCTGCATCTTCCCAACTGGCTTGTCCCACTATCCCCCACACAACCCCATCACACCAGGCTTAAGTTTTATGACAGGGATAAACTAAACCACTAAGGCAAGCAGCTTGGTTAGTCTTACCAGAGGGTTTTATGGAGCTAAATACCATGGAAGCTGACTAAGATACCCAAATCTGGATATCTTATCTAAGCAAGGTACACAGTGTGCAAAGGAAAAGAAGCTGCAGTGAGGAAGCCCTGAAAATGGACAACAGAGGAGACAAAAAGGAGAGCAGAAATGATCTCATGCAACAGACATAATCAGAATAATCTCATGCAACCACATGGACCAGTGCTACTTGAAGGGTGATGGGCTCGAGACATTTTGGGCTACGTGCATATGAATCTCTGTCTGTCTGTCCGTGTGTTCAAGGGATTTGTGCACTGCCATTTGGAGAACAGAGGAAAATAGATATAGTGCCACTTGACCTAGCACTGAACATACCTGCTATAGCAGTTACTGTAACAAGTAGCAATCATTTAACCTGAGTATACCATTGCACCAAAAAAGAAAATTGATTATTATTAATTAGAGTCATTATTCACTAAAAGCAACACGGTGGAATTTTCTTGTACCAACCAAACTCAAGTCCTTTTGAATTCATGTGTTAATTTTTTCCCATGGATTCAACTAGCAGCAAATCAAGGCCTGAGATCTTTGGAAACACCCATCCAAAAAAGGAACTTTGCCTTGTTGAGCATTATTTTTCTAAGACTTTGAAAAAAGATGAAGTTTTACTAGCCTTGGAATCATTCAATATACTGAATTAAAAGGAACCCTCAAGGACCATCAAAGTCTAACTTCCTTAGAAGGTAGCATTGGATCAGCATAAAATTCCTGATGGTAGCACTCTTAGAGGGGAACTACTTTTTCCATCCATCCAAGTCCTAAGAAGTGGTCGAATGAGTGGTGTGCTCAGCACCATTTCCAAGATAGGTTCAGCCGTGTAACTCTCATCCCACATCTTACCCATTACTGAGCTAAGGAAGGGCACAGGTCGCTCTTGTAACTGGCCATTTCCAGGTGGAAATGCTCTGTTGCGACGAAGCCTGGCTGCAATTCTTTCCCTTTACAACTACAAGGCAACACTGGCTCAGAGCTGACTCAAAGGATCTGATCCTAACCCAGATTTCCAAAGTTGTTTAAGGTTGTTTCACAGAATCATTGGAGATGGAAGAGATCTCTGGAGACCATCGGGTTCAACATCTCTGCTCAGACCAGGGTCAGGATTTCCTCACTGGAGATGCACATTCAAAATTTATTCCCTTCAGCTGTTCGTGGATGTCTACAAAGGTCCCCGAGATCCTTGAGAGGGAAGTGCTACAGGAGTAAAATTCATGTGACAATTATCTGGATATTTATCTATGCAACTTTGGTACCTGCAGGCTTAAGAGTGTGCTTATGTGTGTGTGTGTATATATATATATATATTTATGTATCCTGAGGATGTTGGCATGAATCAACACTTTTGTCCTAGTCACAGCTTTTATTGTGGTCGCTGTTATTATTTATTTTTGCTGTAACAATAGAGCTCTATGTTATGGAGGTAAGCTCTCTTTTTAACTCCTGGCTGGATCCTCAGCACTCATCACCCTATATTACCTTCGGGCTTCTCAAGGTCTCTAAGCAAAAGGAGCTTCTACTCCAGCAGCATCCCCTCACACTTACTGGAGAAGGATGCCATGAGTCCTCGATGCAGCCTGAGCGAGTTAGGTGTAGCCTGAGAACCCTGCTGGTTTGGGCAAACAAATACACGCCGGTGACAGACCTTAACGAAAACGAGCGTAGGCAACAGCACAGCGCCTGTCATCCCCCAGCAGGGAGCGCATGGAGGAGCCTTTGCTCAGGTACCTCAGGGCTGTGGGGCTCCAGCACTTCGTTAGGCTTCCTGAGCAACTGAATTGCTCAGTAATCCACAGGAACCGTCCCCTGGAACAGAGATAATGAAAGACTTTCTAAGCTTGGACCCAGGTCCAGTAAGTTTAGTACCTAGGGAAAATGAAGGCCAGATTATTTATGCGTGTCATTTTGTTTGACCCCATGCTGGCAGAGACAGGTCCTTAAGCTTGTCTATAGGGTGCCTTTATACAAGGCACTGTGATATTTGGGTCACATTTTTATTTTCCTCCCACTTCTAAAAAGATCATAGGAACCAGACTTCTGTATAGGAAGGGATCAGACACTGATCACTTCAACAGCAAACATGCTTGGAAATGACACCCAGAAGCAGATCTGCAGATCTGCACACTCTGGTCTGCCAAAATAAACCCTGGTGAAGAGCACAGAGCTTTGCAAAATACAGCAATGAGCTAGGATGTACTTTTCTTTTTATATTTTTTTTTCCCATGAAAAAAAGTTTGAAATGTACCCTTATACATATCTGACCAGAGTGAATAAGACCAGCTGAAATAATTTAGAATAGCAAACACCATTCGATGTGGATCCTAAAGAAAATCTCTTGTAAAGTATCTCAGAGAGCTGCAGAAATAAATGTTGTACAGGCTGCCATCTGGCCACAGTGTCCACACACGTGTATTTGAATGGAATGAGAGGCAAATGAATATTATTTTCCTGGGTTACTGCAGAAGCTTTAAACAGAATTTCAGTTCTCACATTGTGCACTCCAGCTGCCATCACAGCTCCAGTGCAACATCTGTAACACTATCAGTCACAAGAAATCACAAGTAATCCTTGAAACAAGGAGCACTGTAAATAAAACCAGCACTAGAAAGCATTCAAAACATCATAATCCTGCCTACCCTACACAGATATTAGTGAGCCCCCTTGGGACAGCAGTCTGTGCAACTGCAGAGGAGCTGCTGTCTGAGATACTCTGTTGGATACATGGGTGAAAACAGAGCAAGAATCCAAGGAAAAGGACAAACAAGTGAGGAAAACCTTATAACCTGGGAGATGAGGGGGATGGCTTCCAAGTCCAGTCAGTAGATTGCTGGCAGTTAACAGAGCTATCACAAGTGGTTTTGGTTTCTTTTCTAGTGAAAGACTTGATGAGAAGGTAGTTGTGAAGTAGGATGGCTGACTCTGCTAAGTCAATGCACTACAGCTGGAGCCTATTCTAGGGGTAATGAGCTGAGAAACGGCAGACAGAAACCACGTCTGATTCTGGAGGAGCAAAAGCTCATTTTCTTCTTCTGTGGTATCATCTTCCTGACTTCTCAGTTTCCTTTCTCTTAGCTCAGCTTTAATGGGTGGTGTTGAATTATTTCCACTATGTCACGACTGTCACAGGTGTTGTCTTTCCGTTTGCTTTGCATTTCTGTTATTACTCCCAAAATTAACATGCATTGGAATGTCTGCTCCAATAAATCTCTTACAATCTTCTGTATAAATTGGATATGAAAATCTTTGCTTTATTATACATGTTTAGACATATCATAATTTAACATAGTTCCTTAAATATATTTTATCTGCTTCCTGATGATTCATTCTACAACATTTTAATTTCCTAATAAAGAACTGTTCCATCAGATTAAGCAAATAACACTGAAAGCATTGAAAATTTGAGGGAATTAATTTGCCCTGCATAGAAAGAGAAGAAGTGAGCTAACTATCGTTCCTAATTTCTGATTCTAATGTGAAATCTGAATTCTCATTTCACATCTCATTTCCAGTGCTCCCCATCTGGGGACTGTTCTCAGAAACAGAAGCTGCACTGGCAAAAAAATGGAGAAGACAGAAACTTCTTGATTTCAGAGTTTTATAAACAGCTAAAAAAATCACCCAGCACAGATGAGCAAAAAATAGGCATTGTTCCTCCTGTGACCACAATTTCTCTGCTCTGATATTGCCATAATAGAGCTTGGGCATTGACAGCCACTAGTGATGCCAAAATCCCTCGGGAACAGACAACTCCATCTGGCAGCTTTTTCTGTTGTAATTTGGGGTTATCTACTTGGTCAACCCAGGTTGGCCCTCCCTGCGGACAATGACTTATTGCCAAAATCCACAAACTGACAGTTTAAGTCTCTGTTTCAGCCTACACTTCAGTCACTTGAGACATCCTGTGGGGTTTAAGCCAGGATGAGTAACTTGCATGTCTCTGCATCCTGCCTCTGCTCTGGCACAGTGTCTATGAAAACATCCCTCCTCTCAGAAGATGTGGCCCAGGGGCACGTACAGCCTGAGGACAGCAGCTCTGGCAGGCTGGCAGGATGACTGGAGCTCCTCCACGCTGAGTCACGTTCCCCCTTCTCCAAACAGCAGGGCATTGGTTTATTCCCAGCCAGGAGCACAGGGCAGGCAGTTGCATCTCTGAACACATCCACTGCATTTGGATGCAAACAGGTCCAGTCGTAGTGCTACCAGACAGGTAAACAGTACTCCATTTTGGCTTTCCCCAGAGATCCTGGACTACCAGAGCTCCTCTCGTCAAGTATCTCCATTCCTCTCTCCTCTGCTCCTCCTTGTTTCTCACTCACTGCTCCACTATTCCAAGGCCTCATGTGCAGGTTTGCTTTTGAGCAGCTGTACTTTGTTGCTAGTTTGGTTGTGATAGCACCCAAAGCCCTGGCCGCAGGCAAGGTCTCTGTGGTCACAAACTGCTTCACTGGGCTTTCATTTCCAGGACTCATCTGGGTACTGGGGGGCTGAGTGTTCTGCGGGGTTTCGGAAAGAAACACAGCCATAAACCCCAGGACAACACCAGCCTTTTCTGTGTTTTACACAAGCTTCACAAAAGCTGTGTCAGATGAAACTGTTTATAGTCCTGGGCACTGCTCACTTCTGGTTTGGACCTATTCCTTCCCATTTTCCTCTGCCCTGACGCTTGGTGGTTTGAGCACAGTTCAAGAGCCAGTCACCCTTTGTGTGGCCCTATGCGAAGCCACAGACCTCTCCTGTGTCAGCCTCCTCATCTGCAGAAGGAGTGTAGCCCCTGCTCACCTCTATCCTCTGAGAGTGAAAAAAATCAATTAATTTGCATTTGTGAGACACTTTGAATGCTTCATAGAGCACAGAGCACAGAGCTTCATAAGTGCCAAATGTGACTGGGATGATTAGGAGCATCTACAGAGCTTGTGCATGGGGTTGGTACTTGAAAGTCTTTGGGAAAGAAGAAAAGGTGATAAAACACAACAAAAAGCAAAGTCTGCTATTCTCTTCTTGGAAAGAGAACAGCAGACTGAGTGAAGGATAACTTCCCCAGGGCAGCAACTAAGCTGGAAGTGCTATTTTGGGGCCTTTTAGCCAAAAAGCTGTCTGACCCTCAGATAATGGGCATAAACAGGGAGCTTGCACAAGTACAAACTACTCCTGTGTTTAGAGGCCTGAAGAAGAGCTGAAGAGGCTCTGGAGCTGGCCCAGGAGATTCTGAGTGTACCTGGCGTGGGGATGGGGTGCACCTCTCACCCATGGTAGGGCAGCAGATTCAGATTTCATGCAGGCTATAATTTTGCCTGCTGCTGCTGCTAGATCCTAATAACCAAACCAAGAAGGGAATTTTTACGCCATCCGAGGCATTCCTGATCCCCCTCCGCATCTAGTGAAAACTTAATAGCGTGAGAAAATGCCTTCCTGTAGCTTATTGTAAACCACATGCAGAACAGGAGCAGATGGAGGGGTCTGTCTGTCCTCCCCCAGTGGAGGGGCTCTGTCAGGATGCTCCCTGCCAAGGGATGGGAGCAGCAAGGAATAGCACCTTTGCAGGGTGCAGTATTCAGTCAATGAGGGTGAAGCCAGCAGGAATGTCAGAGGCTGTGGGATAATAACTCTTGCTACTTGGAGGAATGTAAGAAAAAGGAGAGGGAGAGCTGCTTTTCCGAAGTCTTTCCCCCATACAGATGGAAGCAGTTAAGATTCCTGCAGGAGCCAGGAGCGGCAAAGTTAACACATCTGGAAGTTTCCTGATGCCTGAAGTCAGGCCGTGGTGAACAATGCTCACTGGGCTGAGCAGGCTCTGCTTGGCTGCTTTTATTGCACTTGGACTCGTTTCAAGCTCTGCTCTGTGATTAATTGCACTTTTAAAACTAAAGTTCAAAACACTTCCCAGGAAGTTTGGGGAAGGCCGAGCGCTTCAGTGGCACCAGGAGCTCAGCACTCAGTGCAGTTTCAATACAGCAGCCTCAGATACAGCTTGCATTAGCCACAGCTTCATTTGACATGGGATCTTGTAACCCCATTCCACCATGGAGAGGGTGTACAGCCTCCCAAGCTTCTCCAACACCTGCCAGACATGGTAGGGTTGCAGCAGGTGTTAGCCAGGCTCTCCATCTTGTCTTAGCCCCCAGCCTGGGGCCAGGCTAGGACTGTAGATGTCCTCTGCCCCATGAAAAGTATGGAAAGGAAGAGCCTTGCCCCTTTCCAGGGTATTTTTGCCTGTCTGTTTCAGGGCCTCACTCTAATTCACAATAAGAAAATAAAATTTTTGGGGACAAGGGGGAAGGGCATAATTAGAAAAACACTTTCTTGGGATGCAAAATACATTTCAGAGGACTGAAGCTTATTGCCATCTAATAATGTGGGAGAGGCCAGACGCAAGACAGAGAAAAGGAGAACAGTGGGTACTTTTTTTTTCATACTAGAATAGAAATAGGCTCAATCTTTTTGCTATAAAACCAAGTGTATATCTGTGATAGAGAAGTGGCCAGCTGCTCCAATGTTACTAGTGGTAAAGGTGCACAACTCCCGCTGCCTGAGAGGAACTGGTGTGAACTGGACACCTGGAAGCCAGGATCATGGTAACTCATTAATACTTAACAAAAGGGTGTGTGAAGGGCTGATGCACATGTCCTACAACCCCTCCGGGGCACCTGTACAAGATAGTGTGAAACAAAACACACATCCACAAAAACATTACCTTGGAGCCAGTCACTCACAGGCACAAAGGATGCTCAAGGCTCTTTGGGACTCTGTTAGCACCCAAAGCTGCTCCAGGAGTCAGTGAATACCTGCAAGCTCTTCACTGCAAAAGACAGAGGTCTTTTTTTGTACAAAGTTCAGCAGAATAAACAACAAAAGATGTGCTGAACTGCTGGAAAATTTTGCAGGCAGGCAGCAAGAAGGGGAGCAGGGAGCTCCAGGCACCATGGGCTTGCCTAGCCAGTCTCTGCCAGCAACACAGCTCTGCACACTTGGGCTTCCAGGTTGGGTCGTGCTCACACAACACAAAACCCATGGAGCCCTGCAACCACGAGGCATGGCTGCACACCATGCACTGAGGGGAACAGAGGCTGCAGAGGTACGTGAACCACACAGGAGACAAGTCATCCTGTGGGCTTGTGGTGGGCTCTCGGTATGCCTGGGCTTCTGGCATGTACCTCCCATTATCAGGTATGTCTGAAAAAACACCCAGGCTGGTGGCCATCAAGGTGGGTGCGCTGCTGGTTTATATTACAGCACGTCCAGAGGGCTCCTCCCTTTCTCCTCCGCCCCCTTCATTTCCTCTATTAAACTGTCTTTGCATCTTGTCTCATGTTAGGACCTGATTTGGAAAATTATTTAACTGCTTGCTTAATTTTAATACACTGCAAGTCATTGTGTTGCAATCACAGCTGGCTGCATGGAAAGCTCACCCCTGTGCCAGTCCTGGCAGAAGGACCTGCTCTGGAATGATGGGCTGGGGGCTGAGCCTCCGCTGCAGGAGCTGGCCGGGGATGTCTCTTTTCCAGGCTGCTGCCTTCAACGCTTTTTGGCTGTATCAACAGCTAGAGAATGGTTTGGCTGGGGGAGCTCTGGGCCGCTGTTTGCAGTGCTGCTGCAGTATTTCGGGGTTCCTTTGCACCTCAGGTCTCTTTTGTAATCTCGGTTTGGCTCCTCGTGGAGCTCTGCTCCGCTGTTACAGGGCACGGAGCACCCCAGGGCTGGGCGTGGGGTCGGTGTCTCAGCAGGTACCTGCATGTCAGTGCAGCTGACTGAAATACCATGGGGAGCACATGGCAGGCTGTGAGGTCACTGCTTGGAACAATACTTTCCTCATTACAGAGCAGGGTTTTTTTCATGTATTTACCCATCATGCGCAGATGCCTTCTGAGGTGAGGTCTGGAATGTATGGGCCCCTAGACAGGCAGCTCTCCTTCAGAAATGCTCTTCTGCTGCAAAGGGTTCGGGTGTAGGGACTCATAGGTGGACTTCTAGAATCATAGAATCACAGAACTGTTTGGAACCTTAAAGTGTTTGTCCCTGCCGTGTGCAGGGACACCTTCCACTATAGCAGCTTGCTCAAATCCCCGTTTAACCTGACCTTGAACACTTCCTGTTAAAAGACTTACCCAGTTCAGCAGCACCAAAGGGTCTGTCTCCCATTACCCCAAAAATCCCTAGGGTGGGTTTTTTGTGTTTGTCCAGCATCAGGGTTGCACTGCTGAGGAATGCGCATTGATAGGTACCTGCTGTGTGTAACTACAGCACCATGCACTGCTGTGGGTGCTACCACAGTGCTGGTAATCATGGCAAAAAGAACATCAGGGGCTGCTTTGAACCCAGGGTGCTCAGCTGTTAGTTTAGTTCTCCCTCTGGTTTATCTCTTGTGAACTCTTTCCTTTACCCACAGCCCTGAAGGCATGAGTCTCTGTGGATTGAGGCTACATTGTATGCTGTTTTACATATATATCAAATAATAAATTAACAAGAAAGGGATTTTCCTGAGACAGCTCAAGCTTCTTACCAGAGGCATGTATCAGAAATCACTGTACACATGTAAAATTGCAGGTGGAGCAAGCCCGCACATGGAAACACTGCTCTTCACAAGCAAGAAATTACCATGCTGTTTTGTTTTGCTGTTTCGCTTTCCTCTGAGGAATTTCTTTCAGCTTCCATGCCTTATCTTCTGACTGAATTTCATAGCGCGTGGAGCAGAGGAATGTGCGTGGGAAACACTTGGCTGGCCGGGCTGTGTCCCGCCGCCCGGGCGTGGAGCCCTGCCCACCGCTCACCGAAGTCACTGTCACACATTTCACCCGTGACTCACTGATGTGCCTCATGTTCATGCTGCGGCTTGTAACCGATTAGTGCTTGTTCACACAGCCTTTTTTTTTTTTTTTTTCCCTGCTCCTTCTGATTCAGCTGATTTAGATGGCCGATGGCCTCCTGGCTTGCTCATGCTGCCGTTAGTCACAGAGCAGCTCTGGGTTCACCAGCCTCCCAGGGGTGGGGAAGGGACACGCAGACGGAGGCCTGTGTTTGATAATCAGGGATGGGCAGGTGATTTCATGGCGCCTCAAAAGAAAGCTTAAGCCTACCTGGTACCATCTGCCTAAGCATTTCACACAGGAGGTGCTAAAAAGGGATCCTGGAGCTTTAGGGATAAATGTGAGCTGGAAGTGAGCACCAACAAACCAGAGAAACAGGCTCTGCTGCCTGTGTTGGCAGGTGAGCAGATACTAAGCAGATGTTCCTGCAACTCTTTGAGAAACAAAGTTCTCCTGCTTAGGCTGAGAGAGCTGCTACCTCTCCAGTTATATTGTGGCCTTCAGATGTATGGGGTTGGCATGACTGTGGGTATCCATGGCATGGAAATACACCATTCCAGGTCTGTGTTCTGTGGGCTGTCTGCTGCAGTGGAGAGGAGACAAGGAGCAGAGCTTGTTTGGTCTCTCACTGGGGTAGAAATGGTTACTGGATGGGCAGATACTGTTATTGAATGGCTGCATAGGGCAAGGTGGTATCCCCTCCTCCAGCAGGGAGATGGACCTAATGGCCCAGAGGGGAGTCCTGGAATGGATGGAGCAAACTGGCAGAATTGCCCTTTGCAATGGT
The DNA here is from genome assembly GCA_013400175.1 of Phainopepla nitens. Lineage (NCBI taxonomy): Eukaryota > Metazoa > Chordata > Aves > Passeriformes > Bombycillidae > Phainopepla > Phainopepla nitens. The sequence goes on along the minus strand of VXBQ01000290.1, from coordinate 307,632 downwards.
TTGCACCTCTGGGACTCACTGTGCCATTGTATCTAACCAAGTTCCGGGCATCTGGAACCCTGAGTCAGCAGCAGGGACTGCCTGCATGCACACAAGGCCGTGCTGGGAGGGCTCCATGTTGGCCACTGATGACCCTAAAAATCCTCCCTGACATCTGCTAAAGTTTTTCTTGTTTTCAGGAAGGTCTGCTGCCTTCTTACCGACAGCAGTGAGAGCCCTTCCACCACAGCACACAGAAACAAGATACCCTGACCACACGCTTGGGTTTTTTCCTTTCTTCATGTTTACCTGGGATTACAGCCAGATGGGCACTGGAAACTGGTTTCTGGGAGCAGAATTTTGGACAGTGGTAATCTAATCTGACCTCCTGTGTAACCCAGGTCAGGGAGTTTAACATGGTAATTCCTGCACGGGAAGGAATTAGTCTTCCTGGCTATGCTGTGAACCTTGCTTAGCCCAACAATTTGTGGTTGAATTAGGTATATCCACTTTTGGGTCTGAGAAAACAATGAGCTCTCAAGTTTTCATCTCCCTTGATGGATAAAGATCTTTATTCCATTAGATTTCCTTCCCAGACCCATTCAAGAGATGTTCAACAGTTGAATGACATTAGAGGAATGGGACCCCCCTCCATGACAGAGGTATAATTTGGATGTGTACAAATACATTATGCCACTAATACTTTAACCTTGAAAATTCTGGAGTAAGAAGGCTGATTACAGTTGTGGTGATCTCCTGCAGATGACTGTGATTTATTTGTGCACATAGTTGTGATTCAGAGGCTGTATGATCTGGGTGCAAATAATACATAAGGAAGTTTATGACTTCCTCCTCCACTTCACCCCTCTGACCCTGCTTGTCTCCTGCCTCCACTTCTGATATTATTTTGGTTATATGAAGACTTGTGAGGGAATGATGGCTATGTTTCATGGGGTATCCACTTGTGAAAACTGAGTCATGTTCTCTCACAAGAAGAGTTCTTATCACAGCGTCTCATCTCTTGCATAATACAAGAAAGAAAGACAAATAGGTTGGAGAAAGAAGGCTAAATGTTGAAAGCCTCAGAGATCTTAATCTGACCCCACCACTCATTAAATGACCGAAGAGAGATCACTCTTAGTCAGTCTTTCCAGCAGAAAGCTGCTCCAGAAACTGCTCCTTGCCTGCCTTTCAAGATAAATGAGTTCATATGGAAATACATCACTTCGAGTATGCAGCCATATGTGCATTTTTTATATATCTACACACATACTTACTTGAATAATATATACAAACAGATCCCTGCATGTACCTGAGCTACTTCAGTTTGAACTAAGAGCTGTCAGTGCTCATGGCTTCCAGAAGAGGTGATATATATATATATATATACACACATACATGTGTTTACACACACACATGCATCAGCTTTCCCTGTTTTCGTTGCCAAAAGACAGGAATCCCTGTGCCTTTGAGCAGAATGGAACAAGCATTTCCATCATGTTGGGGCTGGCTAGACCAGAGAGAGGTGCAGACATAAAACAAAGCTATCCTGGTTGGGAAGGAGGAAAAATATCTAATTAACCAAATATACACCCAGGGCCCAATGCTGCCTTTAGTACAGCTGTGCTCCCTTTTTGTGCCATGGGCAGAATTTAATCCATAGAGTGAGCTGATTTATTTGATTCTGGTCTTTTCTAGCAGCAGATTCAGTCACTTACTTGCATAAAACTACTTCTTTCCCATAAAACTCTACCTTCATTTTACTTAGTGGATTAGCACTGCTCAGTCTGTGGCCTTTTGCATCTGTGCAGCCATCTGAGAAAACAAGCCTTTTGCCAGATAGCTTAAATTAATAAAGCTGAATTTTTCCCTCACCAAGGCCAGCAAACTGAAAAAGGCAGAAGCCCTCCAGAGTGATTTTAAACATGCAGGTCAAAGGGACAGAAAGACAGAGAAGAAAGAGCCTGTACAAAAGTCAGGTGAGGAATGAATGGCAAATGAGTTTACATTCATTATCTTGTTCCCTCTTCTAATTCTTCATCCCATTTCCTTTTCCATGGGTGAACGGGGTAAGTGGGCCTCAGGTTGTCCCTGTTTAGTGGAGTACAAGGAAATCCTGCTGCAATGCACATCACTTATGGCACAGTTTGGTGCGACATTCAGGGAAGGAAGATTTTTTGCTGAAACATCCTACATAAAACTAGGCTGTGCTTTCTGCCTGCAGTCACTCCTTGTGGCTCACTGAATAAGAAGCTCTCTTTAAAAAGATAAGCTCAGCCTGGAGAGTAGGGATCAGCTGGAATGAGTGGAAATCAAAACAAGGCTGTCGGATTTTTCTTTTTCTCTGGGCACCTGATGAATTTTCCCCATGTAGAATAATTTGGAGCCAAGAGTTTTTTCCAGAGCTCTAAGGTTGTTACTTTGCCTGTTCACACACTTTCTTTTTCTAACAGGGTTTTATTTTTCAAACCAATTTTTCATCAGACCAATAAGTGAGGAGCTTGTGGAGACCTGCTCACATGTGAACCTGGAGAGAGGAGGGGAAAACCCAAACCAGTATTGCTGCATCGCTAATGGTGCAGAGGCTCAGATAACAATTATGGCTGCTGGATATTTAGGCTCTGCATTTAACCCACCTCTCCTGGCTACCTTTACAGCTCACGTTTAAACAACAAGCACTTTCTCTTTCCCAAGGCTTTTCCTTAATTGGATTTTTGTTATGCTTTTTTCCTTCTCATCTGTGGCTTAAGGAACTATTAAAAAAGAGCTTGGAGGAACCAAAAAAAACCAGCACTTTAATTTCAGGCAGAAATTACACAGCTTTCCTAAAAGTCATTTTGCCTCTTGCTCACAGGATGGAAAGGGAAGGCATTTTGTTCTGCACAAGTTGGTGATGATCCTGAGATGCAAATTTAAATCAGCAATCACATTTAAATCAGGTAAAGGGAAGGGCTTTGGAAGGTGATGACTTTTGCACTCTCTTTGCCCTGTACCTTTTCCTGTGGTTTCACTTGTCCCACAAGCTAGCAGAGCTCGGACTGGCACAGAGGGTGCTTGACTCCTGTTCCAGTTCTCAGTGGCTGAACCATCCCTGTCCACAATAACTCCACTGCTGTGGGTTAAACTGAGGATTTCACACCAGGCTGTGTGTGCTTTATCTCATGAACAGCCATGTCACCTGGAGCAGAGGGCACAGCCCTGCCCAGGAGGGGAGGGGGAGCACACCAGCGATGGAAACCCCCTTACCCACGGCATCACTGAAAGGACCCCCACTGGAAATAAAAACATCCTCATCTGCCCCAGCACAGCTGAAGGGGTGGTGAGCTGCAGCAGAAGGGGAGAGCCAACAGGGTTGGATGCCCACCAAGAGCCCTTTGGAAGCCAAACAAGCAGTGCAGAGACCCTCACTGCTTTTTCAGTAGATCCCTGCAATAGCATTCCATCAGGAAATAGATTTCAAATAATATGGTGGGCAAATGGATACTGGCAATGAGGGAATAAGAAGATACTTTACACCTCACTGCATAGCAAGATTTCCCAGTACAGAGCTATAAAATGTCCATGCTGTGCTCTGGAGTTATCAGTCTCCATGGCAGTATATCCTACAGAGGTCCTTCAATAAAATTAAGGATTCAACCTTCTTCAAGAGAACTACTGACACACACTGTGCATGTTTCTGCCCCTCCAAGATTTTCATGGTCATGTGTCCCATAGACTCACAAATGTACACAAACATGCATCCTGATAGCACAAATGCTTCTAAAAATTCAAGAGCAATGCTTGTTCTGTCATCATATAGTTTTGCCAGTTTTCAAGATGCACTGGACACCAATTGCCAACTTTTTTGAAGAAGCATTCACTCACAAGCCTTGAGTTAGAAATGTTGCAGATTTGGTGATAAAGAAATGGTGAGATTTTTCTGAAGCCACACCAGTCACTGTGAGGGCAGCTGAATTCAGGCCTGAATTCCTGATTTGGGTGATGCAGCAGTACCCCTCTGAATAAATAACAGCACTCAGTGGGCATCCCAGAGTCACTGAGTGCTAGAGACCTTTCTTCTTCTCTCCAGAAGATTGCAGCATCAGGTTGTGTCAGAGCTGCAACTGCTGCCAGGGATAGGACTGCTGCCAGAGATCTGGAGACCTCTGGCAGTAGATTTCCATTCTGCTTTTCTGGACTTTGTTGCCTTATAAAAGAAGCAATCAACTATCTTTCAAAAGGACAGAGCTTTGCATTTTTGCAGTGTTTTTCACTCCCAAAACACTTTACAGTCAGTGGTGCATCTCACAACACACCTACAGTGGGCTGTGGATATGTTTTATCTTAATTTTATAGTTGTATTTAATCAAGCAAACAGGACAAATCTTCATTTTGTGGCTCTCAGGCTAGGCCCACAGGCACAGTCCTGTCCTCTGGCTGGCTTGGGGTTGGTCTATAATCAGCCTGGGATGGCATTGCTACAGAAAGACAGCCCAGAGAACGATCTGAAGGCAAGGTGCCAACGCCAACACCAGGCCCAGAGTGACTGTATGTCATTGTTCTACCTCCAAGTGTAAATGTTTAAGCTCTTGGGCATTTGCAATCTTCTCTTCTCAGCCTGTTCTAGACAGTGAATGGCATTTTGCAGCCACAGCTCATCCTCTCTGACCAAAGGGCTTATTTTAAAGTAATCTATTCTCTCCAGTTTATAGCCACACAGGCCAACAGAAAATGACCCAGCGATAAAATGTGGATGTATAAATCTCTCTCAAAGCATGTTTTCATTATCCATTAACTCTATGTAGTCAGCAGTGAAGGCCAGACATCAGGGAAGCAGCAGCAGGATGGTTGAACATTGGAGGAGACCAAAACATCCCATGAGCTGCCAGGCTGCTGCTGGGAGCCTGGTGCTCCTGTCCCTTCAGCCAGGACAGATTTTACACTCCCCAGAGGACCTAAATAGTTTTTAGAGACTACACTGTGTGTTCTAATTTTCCTGTCCTGCATCAGCATATTCACACGTCCATATGACAAGCTTTTCAAATTTTAGTTCTTCTAATTTTAGTGAATGAAATACATACAAATATCTATAAAATATATGCAGGCTGCCAAGAGAAGTTTTGGATACCCCATCCCTGGAAGTGTTCAAGGCCAGGTTGGATGGGTTTTTGAGCAGCCTGGGCTAGTGGAAGTTGTTCCTGCCTGTGGCAGGAATGTTGGAACTGGATGATCTTTAAAGCCCCTTTCAAGCCAAAGCATTCTAGAATTCTATGGTTCTGTGACAACCATCAGACCGCTGTCTGAAGCTTCCAAATAATCTTATTTTTGATCAAGTGCTCTCACTTTTTACATGATGATGCACTGAGATTTTAATTGTGGCTAGAAATCTAAATAAGTCACCAAAGACACAGCTTTGAGTCCCATCTCTGTTGCTCAGACCTCCCGATCAGGATACAGTTCAGCAAACCATGCCAGGCTTTTTCAGACTGCATTTTCCAGAGGCTCTTTGTAAATAAAAAGGATACAAAAATCCCCTGACTGTTCAATGAGGGCAAGCTCCAGGAAGCTGGAGTGCTTGGTCTCTGTGCCTCACATTTTGATAGCCTTTTAACACAAGAGTTTGGCAAAGGCCAATGACTCACTTGAGAGGAAAATCCCAGCATGGGATGGTAGTTCCTCATTCTCAGAGACTTTAATCTGAGCATCAGGGTCTATCTGCTGAGAGGTTAAATCCATGAATACTGTTCAGGTTTCTATTTAACGTTTTGTGGCCAAACACCACATCTGAAAGCATGGCTCTTATCCTTGTCTCTGTACCTGACTCCACAGTTAACCATCCATATGTGTTTGTAAAGCACAGTAAGACAAATAAAGGCTAAATTTCCCAAACTGTGGCCACAGCATATGAACTTGTAGACTTAAGCAGAAAACTTCTCCACATCAATGGATTTCTTGCTTGTCTGGATCACTTGCAAGTCTGTATTTCCTGCCACTACTAAGAATTATGGCTGTAATCCTGCAGGAATGGTTCTTTAGTTTTTTAAGTGCAGCTAACCATCAGGCAGGCAAGATAGCGCAAGCCACGGGCTGAGCTCGTCTGTGATCTCACCCCATTACACAATACTGTGAGGAGCCCCAGTGGTGTAACATTGCACAGAACAAGCTCCAAGGAGTTTTGGGGGTTACAGACAGTCCTGAGGAATTATTTTATGTCATGGGAGAGGGGAATGGGAATGAACAGGAGTTCAAAGTCCGGATTACCATTAGGCCAGCAAAACACATTCCTATAGTTTGCAAGTATACAAAGACATCATAGCTGGCTCATTTCCTTTCCTCTTGCCTGTAGCAGCCACAGCTCCAGCCCTACTTTATTTGCACTACATCAACGTGTCAATAAAATGTGGCTGTGGGACCTCATCCTCACCCAGTAGGTGTGAGGTAGCTCTGTGTGAATGCCAGCCAGGGCTCAGGCTGGCAGCTCTGTCCTGGGAAGAGAAACATTATTTCCATTACATTATCTCTTTTGTTTATTGGCTTTTCTTTTTCCCCTTAAAGGGATTTATATTTAAACCGTAAAATATGATCAGATTCAAACTTGTTCTGGACTAGCTCTCCTCAAAAGAGCTTGTATTTTAAGTTCCTTTTTAATTTTCCCATAACATTGATATGTCTGCTTGTAGGGAAGCACAGTGATAGGCAGGCTGGGCTTAAATCCACCAAATTCAGTTTGGATTTATATTATCACTGAACTCCTGCCAGGGGGTGAGGCAATGGCAGGCTGAAGGCTGAGGGAAGAGCTGAGGACCCAGGGGAGATGGGATCATTCTGGAAGAGCAAGAGAGAAAAGAGAGGTCTGCAAAATAAGGGTCCCACCCTAAAATCCGGAAGGTGCAGAAAGAAAAAAAAACTATTAACCTACCCCTAATGCCAACCTATCTCTTGCAGAGATTGCTACCAAAGGTCCCCAGGAGATATTTTGCTCTCAAAGACTTTGCTGGTCCTTGTGTTTTAGAGCATCCCTTCTTTTTCAGGGCTGACCCTTGGATCTCTCCCTGATGATGAGGGTGGAGTAAACTTGGATGCCCTAGATGTCACTTACTTCTGCTGCCCCTGTGTATGGCAGGGGAGGGGAGTTATGCCATTTCCCTGGATTTTTCATGATACCTCTTATGTTTACTGGGCTTTGCCCTCAGCTGTGGTGAACACAGACTTTAAAAGAAACCTGAGACCCATCTGTGTGCTCAGTGCTATGCAGAGCTTTCATGTTTCCCAAAATGCATCCTAATGTCCCTTCTGTTCCTTCCTGGGCAACCTCCTGTGGTTGTTTTAGTTATCTGTATACTTTTCTCCTCGAATCAGATGACTTCTCCCTTCCTAGACAGATTACACATAATATTCCTCACCCAGACACCATGAGTCTTTCCACCCCAGCAATTGCCACATAGCTCCTTGCCTCTCTTTCCACAAATACCACACGCCCAGTTTTCTTAAATTCTTGGTCATCTTCCTTGGTTCAGCCACATGTCAATGACCTCTCTTATGACAAACAAGTACATCTGCAGCTGGAATCCCCTTTAATAACTTACTTCCCTTATTCTATAAATAGAAATATATACTGTAGTCCTTCGTGTATGGAGCAGCATGGAAATTACCGTGATGGTTTCTGCACCCCGTTAGGAGCTCTGACCTGATTTAACACAGGCTGGCTCACATCACCTCTTACTCAATGTTTGCCATGGATGAGGTGCAGACAAGCCACATATGAGGAGCTCGTGGATTTGTGTCACGTGTGCTGAAACACGAGAGGATGGAGGGAACTCATGCCAACTAACTGAGATGCTCTAGCTAAACTCCAAATTACCCAGTCTCTCTCTATATCCTTGGTTTAATCCAATCCCCTTATCTCTGTCAGAGTGACATGTTTGTTTTTCCCACATTGCTCCCTACAAATGCTGGTACAAGTACAGCTTCACCATAAATGTGGTGAGTGGAGCAAAAGCATCATCTTCCCAGCATGGATCATCTTTATGGGTGTGGTAACAGAAGTGAGATTCCCACGCTCAGCCCGAAGAAATCCAGTGGAAACAATGAGATCAGAAGCAGAAGCACATGAGATTCATTCCAGTTTAACCAGTAAAGCATCAGTTACCAAGTTAAGAGTTCGTTTTTCTGCACAGAACACTTTCCTGCAGAAGAGCATCTCCTTTATGTCCTTATTGACTTTATCTCTAAAATGTCTCCATCCCCGTGGAAAGGCAACCTGTCTCATGCTGCTTTTTATGGCAAATAATACACTCCATCCTTAAAAAGGAATGGATGCTTTCCACACCTTTTTTACCCTTACAGCATCTGAGAACCGAAGCCCCCTCCCTGAGCTGTCCCATTTGCCATGCAGTACTGCTGTGTTGCTAAGCAGGGGGCTGCTTTCCCAAATTTCTCCATTCCAGAGTTCTGCTGTTGTCTCATGCCCTGACCTGCTCTGTTTCCTCACACACGAGCATCCTCCTTTCCCCACCCTCTCTGTGTGGGTAGCTCATGGCCCTGCCCCACTCGTGTTTCTCCTGTGAGGAGGCACACTCCACCCTCTTTACAGCCACCCCATAACTACTGGAACACTGTGATGAGATTTCCCCTAGGCCTTCTCTTCTGCAAGGAGAAGGGACCTAACTCCTTCAGCCTTTCTGGCAAACCCCTGTGCTCAGGCACGTCCTGCTAGAGATACCATGTTTACACAGGATCTCCTTGCACAGCCCGTGTTTACTGCCCGTGACCCTGCCATTCTCCCGTGTTTATGTTCCGTGGCCCGTCTTTACGCGCTGTGACATCCGAGGCCCTGCTGCCTGTCCCTGCTTTACTCTCCCAACATCTGTTGCTCACTGCACCTTTGCTCTTGGGTTCAAAGCTCAAAATGAAATGCAGTCATAAGCAGAAGATTAAAAAAAAAGTGAAACAAGACACCTAAATCCTTGTGTACTTCTGCTGATGTCCTTGATAGGAATTGATCCTTCCACCCCCCTTGATATGCAGCCAGTGGACCCTTTGTACTGTGTGGGATACAGAGATCAAAACATGCACATTTAATGAGCTCATTTCTAACAATATTTTGAAGTTGTCTTTTTCTAGTCTGTCTCCTAAATTCTCTCTGGCTATACTTTGCATTTCCCTCATTAGAAACATGCTCTTCCAGTCAGGCTGCTGACATTGCAGAGAAAGTTGCTGCCCTTGATTGGAACTTGAAACATAATTTGGGGTGCCTAAACTCACATTCACACACACACACACACACACACACAGAGTTAAAACTCTCAAATATCCATTGAATTTCTAACCCAAGTAGCTCACTAAAATTCAAGACTTTGTAAAAGAAATCCAGTTACAGCTAAAGATGGGATCAAACATTTTTATACAGCTGCTTTGTCACAAGAAAATACAAAGTCCTACTTCCCTGAAGACAGGAGCAGCAAGTTACTATTCATGTAGAACTGGCTTTCTTTGAATCACAGTTCCCAAACTATGTGAGCTTTTCCCAGGTTTTCTCTCCTGCCCGCTCTGCCCAGCAACACATGTCTTTGATTTCACAGGCTGTCTGCCTGCCTCTCTTGCAGCTTCAGATCTGGATGTCTCTGCTTCTCAGCCACAGGCTCACCCATTGCTCTGTTTGCACATCCAGACTCCACATGATGCATGGAAAAATGTCCTCACTGGGATCTATCAAATTCCTATGTTATCAGTGCCTTTCTCTGTGCTTACTTTGGGCTTTTGAGACTCCCGGTTTCCTAAAAGACCTCTCACAGTTAAATTAAACAAAGGCTGGGGAAGACATGCTGGCCAGGAGCTTTTGCTCAACCTCCATTACAGCTTTCTGGTTTCACAGCCAGGCTGACATCCCCTTCCCTGTGCTGGGGACTCACTGCAGAGGCTTCAGCCAAGTGTCCTCCAACATGCTGTCCCCCTGTGGTCAATGCCAACCCTTCCAGAGCAGGCTCTCCCATACCTGCTTGTCCACTCTCAGCCTGACTGTTTTGGGGCTCCTCACCCACTCCACAAGAGGCAGATCTGACACAAGCCTCCCATAAAAGGACTGGACCAGGATGGGACCAAACAGTTTCTGCTCACATTGTGGGGTGACTGGGAGGGATGCCCACAGCCCAAGCACTCCAGGAGCACAAAAATCCAGACTTCAATCAGCACTGAGCTCTGGCTGTAATGAGGATGTTGGCCCGAGCTTTAAAAAGCTTGAACTCATCTGCATTTGGGTGCTGTGCTGTCAGGGTCAGTTATTATTGTTATGCATTGTCCTGCTAGGTCACCCAACTTACAAATTGTTTCTTTCCACTCCACAATGGATTGCAGACAGAAATAAGCCAAATTTCAGGTGTATGAAGGGCATATGCTCAGTGGTTTCATGCACATCATGGGTCATATAATACCCCAGGCTGTCCATCAGCAGTCCGGTGAAAGCTCCTGTCCCACAGGATATACACAGCACAGCACTCTCCAAACTGCAGTAGGGAATTAGAGCTTAATGTAGCTTCACATTTCCCCTCCTCAGAGCCCTGCAGCTCACCTGTAGCTGTCGAAGTGTGCAGTGCTCCTGAGTGCACACCTCGTTGTGTGCACCACAGGTTGTGGTTTCTGAGACTGCAGCACACGTGCTGTTAGAAAAGTGCCCTTTCTTTTTCCTCAAAATTCACCTGGTTACAGTGTACAGCCATGGCTTTTATTATCCCTTTCTTTTTTTCAGGTTTCAGTTTTACAAAACAAATGTATAGACTGTAGTCAAACTTCCTTCACTCCTGTTTTTGATAATTTGAGGACGCTGAGTCTGTATTTCTCATTAGAAGTGTTTTGCTCAACTAATTCCCATGACACTTTTCTTGACTTCTCCTGTTTGCCAGAGTATTTTTAAAAGGGCACCAGAACTGCAAGAATTTTTTTTTTTCAGGATCAGCTTGAGACAATTAGAGGGGCAAAATATGTTCTCTGCTGCTACTAAACAACTTCCTTGCTTGTACAGACAGAAATTGCTTTATCCTCTGCTGTCACTGTGGGAGTTTGTATTGTGTTACTGGACAGATAAGATCCCTCAGTCCTTCCAGTGTAATGGCTTTTCAGAGGTAGCCTCACTCTGCAGATGGTCAGCTCTCTTAGCTGTGAAATCTGTCATTTTCCAGCTCTCTAATTTAAAATACAGGTTGTTTGAATCATCTCAATTTAGTTCTCTCTCCAGCTGATTCTGGATGACAGCGTTATCTTCATCACTATTTATCATACTGTCAAACTTCCTGTCACCTACAGCAAGTTATCTCAGCAGTGTTCCTTATATTTGCTCTCAGAACAGTGCAGAAAATTTTGGGCAGCATTGATTATACACTGATCCCTGCAGTTCATCACTAGATGATTCCCCATTGACAGTCACTGTTTGAGACCTGTCAATTAGCACGTTCACAGTCCAATTAATGTGTGCTTTACTGGCAGTATATGCTGGTCTTTGTAATTGCAATGCTACAGGAGTACCAAGCTCTGAGAAGCCCTATTTACCACCACCACTCAGCTGTTCAGTCACCCAGGAATTAAATCAAACTACTCTGAATAAGACAGTGAACCATGAATTATGTTTTTATTGGTGCTTTCTTTGTGAAATGAATGTTGCTAATTGAATTATTCCCATTAACTTGTCGGAGAGCGGTGGGATACCTGGCCTGCCGTTATGCAAATAATCTTGATTTCCATGTGTGACTGCTTTAATATGGGACCATTTCTTCCCTCTTGAACTTTCCTGCTTTTCCAGTATTTATCATCAGTGCACTAAGTCTCCCTCCCCTAACTCCTTTGGGGCTCTGGAGTTCAAGTTACCTGGACCTGCTGATTCTTGAACATGTTCACCATTGTGCTATCAATGGACTGGGAAGCCATAGAAACCCACTGTTCTCTTTCTTGCTAATACAGAAATACTTACTGAATGGTTTTGCTTTCTTCAGTGGATCTCCCAAAAGGAGGTTTCTGATTGCAGTTTTACAAGGAAGTTTTGCAGTCTGGTCCCTGTGCCAAGTTCCCCCGTTCACGTAGGCTGTTTTTGTCTGGCTCAGCTCTATCTGGGTATGAGGATGTTGGCAAATAGGACTGGCAGAGACTTGCTGTGATATAATCTTGTGGCCTTATGATATAATCCCTTTCACAAACTGTTTAAGCCTAGAAGTGACTGGATTGTTTGTTTCTCTGGGAATGGCTCAGAGAGTGACATTCCTCTGGAAGAAACTCCTTTCCAATTTCCCATCTAACCTTATTCATGGCTACCTTATAAATAATTTGCTGCACCAACATTTTCTTTTTCCTTAACCATCTTTTCCATGTTTCACAGGTACCCTCATTTTGTATAACAGCCATATTAAACAACACAATCTTGGATGGGATCAGGTAAGGAGCCAAGGTGGTTTTGTTTCTCCATGTCTCATAGACTCCCAGTTCTTCCCGCCATTCAAGCTACTCTTCTCTGAGCTTGCTCCAGTTTGAATCCTTCTTTCCTTACCTTAGGATGACTAAACAAGGTCTTATTGAGGATTTGCTCAGCAATACTGATATTTCCTTTTTTTTGCTGGTGATACTTCACTTGATGTGTCCTTCTCACTTGAATGCCTTATTTCATGCATTTTTGATTCTTATGGGATGGAGACACTGAGGAAATGGAAAGAAAAGTAAAAATACCAATAAAATAAATCAAAGACTGTGATTTCCAAATTTTCCGCAGTATCTTAGGGTTGTAATGTGACTTTCATGGATGCTTCAGCTCTAGTGCAGTTTTCTGTAGTTCTTAGGTGTGTGATGTACATGTGGCCCTTACATTCAAATTCTCATAAACCCCTACCTGCACATTTATGTCCTTAAAACATCTGACCTTAAGCACATGGAGTACCTCTTTAAAAGGATTTACTTTAATACATTTTAAACAATTCCCTTAGAGATCCTACAGTGGACATGGTGGGCAGCTCTGAGAGCAGTGTAGATGGAACGTGTCAGTACTGACTAAGCATGACAGTATGGAAAGTCTTCAAAGTATTTGGTTAACAAAAGGAACACTAGAATTTTCCTTAAATAGTCTTATAGCAAGAAAAAGCTTATAGTAGTTTTTCCTGGAAGATTGAAGGGTAGCTCACTGAGAGACCTTGATACAGAAAACGAACATGTGTAGGATCCCTGGCCTTCTCACTTCTATCTCCTCTGGGAGTTGAGTGACCAATATTTTTATGGTATTGGCTCTCCTCTTTCTATATCCTGCTTGTCACCTTACACCTTCAGAATATTGTGCTTTGTCCCATCCATCAAGGATCCAGCTTCCCACACACAGAAAGGGAATACTCAAGGAGGCCAGCAGGGAGGAGAGGAGGCAGAGGATGGTCACTACATGAGGAAGACCCACGTGTGCCTCAATTCATCTGCCATGAGAGGCAACTGAGGACTTTGAGATACATGTCTGTAAAATCATTAAGAGGGCCAGCTTAGAAGAATTGTCTGCTTTTGCTGTCACTACAAGATGAAAACAAAGAGAAGAGATGCAAATTCAAAACTCACAGAATGAAATGCCTCTTTACACAGTGCCTGAGCCCATAAGCTATGGGCATGTGTAGGCTGACACATGAGGCAAGTGTCATGGTAGATTTGCATTTTCCTTTTGTATTTCCCTAGCTATCCATTTTTGATCCCTGTTGGCAACATGATTATGGGCTGCTTTGGTTGGAGCTGGTAGGAATGTTTTGTATCTTTGTGCAGAGTAGGTGCATGTCTGCTCAGTTGTGTCAGCACTACACCATCAGAGACAATCTATTGACCTACTTCCTTATGGCACTGCATGGATGGGGAAGCAGGAGAGAGCTTTGGGTGGAACTGTCCTCGTTCCTGGCTCCTGTCCTTAGCAAATCTATATTGCAGCAAGCCTGAGATCAGCTGCATCTCTGATCACAACTGGTGTGCATTGCTATTAATTGTTTTCTCCTTGCTTGGCAGTAGTGTGCCAGGGTGTCTGCCCCTCATTCCAGCAGCATGGCTTTATGTTACAAATAAAGCCATTTTGGAAGGAGCTGGTGTTTAAAACAGTGCTACTGCTTTTCTTTCTCCTCCATCCTTGGCTGAACAGTCTCTTGCCACCTCTTCTCTGCTCTGTAACTCGTCTTACTCCACAGTAAGTTGATTCAGGGATTCAGTGTCCCAGAAATTGTTTCGTGTATTGTGGGGTTATGGTTCCCAAGGGTTAGCACCACAACATGGCTCACAGTGAGGTCAGAGTACTCTTACTGGTGCAAGGGAACAGTGGAAGGGGATGGGAAAGGGGAGCAGGAGTACACTTTTCATGACCCACTGTTAGTTTGACTCTGCATGATGAAAACAGAAAACTCTGAATCTGCCTGGATGGAGAGTTTACACCTCTGTCCATATCACTTCACTGTGGAGCCAAATTTGCATATAATAGTCCTTTGAAAGATGATTTTGAAAAAAAAAAAATAAAACAAAAATATGGATCTTTTCCTGTGTTTTCAGCTCAGGCATTAATTTCTTAGAAACAAAAATCATTGTTAGTCATAGCTGCATGAAAGACATAGAGAAGCCAATATTACTTTAACATATGACTATTGTTAATGGGGATAAAATAATTAAGCAGCATGTAATTAAATTTTTAGCAGTATTTGTCAAAACATAAAATCAAAACTATGCTTGCATTACGTTATTGATATAAAGCCTCTGCTCTAGTAATGTCAGGTATCTAATAGCAATTTCAAGCTTTTAATTAGACTAATTCTTCAGGTTAATACATCATCTTGCACTTCAAATTATCTTTGTGCTCTTTACAAATAGCTACTAATTAAGCCTTATGGTACCCCTGCCAAGCCGGTTAATAGCATTATGCCAGGGATGTGAGGTCCAAAGGGGTTTGATTGTTTCCCCTCCTGTCATGCTTCTCGGAGAAGGCAAAGGCTTGCTCCAAACTTATGCCCCTCTGGTGCTCAATTTAGATGACAGGGACTTGGACCCTGGAGGAAAGTGACCAAATTGCACTAAAAAAGAGTCAATGGTGACAGGCTGGGAGTGCTCGGACTCAAGTGAGAAATAGGTGGAACAATTTATATTTGGGATTCTGGTCACCTGGAGGTGGACACTGCTGGGACTGAATGCATTTCAGAAACACTTGGGTACTTACTTTTAGCTGGTGTAAGACAGAAAAGAGGAGTAGGAGGAAGAGCAAACAGCACAGAGCAAGGTCAGGACTGCTGGTGATGTGTCTGTAATGGACTTGAACAGAGCCAGGGTGATGAACTGGCAGGTGGTGGCCAGTGCTGCCAGCTAGGCATGGGCACCAGCTTGGTGATATGCTCCAGGACATACCTGTTCCCCTGTCAGCCAGGAAAAGCTTTACATGGGATTATGAATAGGGTTCCCTACATGGGCTGTTTCTTATCATCAACCATTTCTCGCGTTTCTCCTGGTGTCCCTTCTCTTGCCCTGTAGCCTCCTCTCAAGCCACGCTCTGCTCAAGGGAGTGGTCATTTTCCGGTCCCAAACACAGGGTACAAAGGCCAGAGAGGTCCAGAGAAGCCACAGGAGCTTCCTCAACACCTGAATGCATGCAGAAACACCACAGCTTTGGGGAGCATTCCCAGCAAGGGGTAACAGTCTAGGTCCAGCCTTGTCCTCACCATGGGCAGATGGAAACTCCTGTCTTCCCTTTGCCAGGAGCATTTTGTGTCACTGCAGCATTAGGCAAAACATAAAGTTAGACCAGGAGAGGGGAGGATTGAGCCCCAGTCTTTTGGCTTGTTGCAGCCAAGCAAAACACCTCTCACTCCTGTTTCACCAAAACCTACATTTTAAGCAGCATTGTCCCTGTTCTGCTACTCATCCCTGTCCAGGGAAGTGCCCTGCTCTGAAACCAGAATGCACAAAAGTTTTTGGAGGCCAAAGTTCAATATCTTTCACTGTCCTGACTGTATGTTGCTTTGGGATAGGGCTAAGGAAGTCTGAATTATGCAGTTTTGAGCCCCTCCCAAAACAGTCTTGAAAAAATCCAGCACCTGCAGGTGCTTGACTCTGCACTGCCAAATCAATTTGACTGTGACACTGCTGCCACACCTTGCTGGACTGGCATGGGATATATGCCTACCAAAAGTACAAAGACGATTTGATGGAGTGCACTTGTGAAGTATAAAGTGATATGTAACCTGCAAAACAAGTTTAATTAAATGCTTTTAATTGCTGTAAGTTATGTTACCACATTAAAACAGTGGCATCAACACCAAAACACTGAAGATAAGTTATGCTTTTTCAAGATGGGGTAGTCAAAAAGTGCTAAGAATTCAACATGCTCACAATATTGCATATGCAGACAACAAATCAATTGCAGATTTTTAGGGTAAAACAGACACTACAGTTTGATAATTACTCCGTGTGTTGTTATTTAGAACATGATTCTCCACTTTTTTTGCATCACAGAGAGGAAGAGGATGGAGTAAACTACTGTCTCTTGTTCCACCTGCCTGAGCCAGAGCTTTCTCCTTTCCCTCTTCGTGAAGGAGGGACTACATGACCCCATACTTTATTGACTGACTCTAAATAGCCATTCCTGATGACCTACACTTCCCCCCTTCTTAGAAATCCTCACATCTAGACAAGTCTTTTTGCAATCTGTTCATCTCAATGGTAAAATTGACCCATATTTGGATTAGATTGATTTGCATTGATGAGATATGAGATGATGGGGGGTTTTAAAATTTCTTTTGGGGAAGTAACTTTCTCACTCAGACCAAATTTTGGTCTCACTGTCTAAATCCATATTATTTAGCCTGTTCAAAGCTTAACACTGTATTGGCTATGTGAACATCTTCTAACAAAAGGATGCTGATCTTCGTTATTACTACCAAGAGGTAATGGCCACATAAAATCACTTTGCCATCCAATGAGATATGAAAGGAATCCTCATGTGCTGAAGCTGTGCTTAGAGATGAGCCCTCTCTGCCCTGTGACAGTCTAATTTAAAAGCAGGAAATTCCTCAGAATAACCAGCTCCTCATCCCAGCTGAGAGCTGGCTGATAAAACCACTGTGAAATATTTAAGTGTGCATAGTAGCAGAAGATAAAAAACAGATGTGAGCTAGAAAATCAGCTACACCTAGAGCAAACACAAACCTCTGTCCAGCATCCCTGGCTCCAGCAACATCTGGCACACTGTGCCTGGCTGGCAAGGGCTCTGCCTGGCACCTCTGCACCTTGTCCTGCTACTGCACTCTCCCTGCTGGCACAAGGGAAGAGCTGATTTTTCCTTTTTCTCAGGAGCTGCTTTCATATCTGACTGCATCATGTAACCATAGAATGGTTTGTGTTGGAAGGGACCTTAGGGACCATCCAGTTCCAACCCCCTCACCACGGGCAGGGACAGCTTCCATTGTGCTGGATATGCCCATGATACGAATACCCCCAGCCAAGCCCTGGTGCCTGAGAGCACAGAGCTCACAGTGCTGCTGTTCCCACCCACGGACACAGGAAGAGCTCGTGTTGCATGGAGTGGCAGTGCACATTCTTAGGCAAATTGAGAGAGCTGGAAAAAGCAGACAGACAGTGCAGTCTCAGACCCCCTTTGCTACAAATCTCAAGGACTTTCTCAGACTAAAATTTGCCTTCCTTCATTAGGAGTTGGACTCAATGACCCTTCTAACTCAGCATATTATGTGGTTCTGTGACTAAAAGGGGTTATTTAAAAGGCAGTGCCCACAGAGTGCCCCAGCTGACAGGTATGGTGTGGCATTTGCAAAGTGGCCAAGGCGTGTTTGGGCTCCAGGCTTAGCTTGGGTATTTGCTGCCCAACGTTTACGTGGGCACTGGGATTGTCCTTCTCTCCATGTGACCTGCAGCACTGAAAAACAAAAAACTTTTTATTGGGCCCATTTTGGTGCTAACTGGAGCCATTGGGAAATTTCCAGGAATGTAACTCAGGTGTGGTGGTGACCTGGGCTGCTGCATCCCAGGATGGGTCTGAGCCCTGGGTGGGAGTTGGGGCAGGGGGTGGGGGACAGCCAGCCCTCTGGGTCAGACCGTGGCTGGCTGCAGGATGTAGGTGTCTGATCCACTGAAGACCAGCCTTGGTTAGATATGAATATGAACTGCCTCAAAACAGGGAAATGTTTGGAACTGAAACATCATTTTAGGATCATTACAGGAACTGAGCAGGATGTGGATGCACAAACTCACATTTCAGTTTCTCAAAAGACATGACTCTACTTTCCAAGTGGCCAATTACCAGAGTTTTCCAGGTACTGACAGCTCACAGCTTTCAGTGACTCCAGCTGCAACGTTTCTGACAGTATAATTTACTTTTTTCTGGGTGCCTTGTAAAGGGGTTCAGGAGTGTGGGTTTTGGTCCTGGGCTTTGAAGCTTCATCCAGTCACAATATTCCTCTGCTCCCTGGCTCTAATTCCATGGCCTTGTGCTTTGGATTTACATTACTTACCTTCTCTACATTTCATTATCTTTTTGGTGTTACCCAGCAGATAGATACTTTCATAAGAATTTATTTACTTGTAAGTGTCAAGTGTTTACACAATAAATTCAAGGGGAAAAAAGTGAGAGTAATTCCTTTTCACAAAGACTACAGTCACTCAGGGAATTCTTTCCCACCTTAGGACCAAGTGAATGGGAATGAGATGTTTTTGGTTGCTATCCAGAGGTGGTTGGCTGGCTCTGAGTCACTGCATGCAGTTTTACCTGCAGCCACTGAAACACTCTGAGTCACAAGGAGAGGCACAGCAGCTGACAGTGAGAGGTAAGCACACAAAGGATATTACAGCTATGAAGGCACTTCAGGCACTGCTCCTGGTGGACAGCAGCAGCGGGGCACAAATACATCTATGTACTTCTTAATTAACTACAAAAAGTGCCTGGGTCTCTTTCCCCCCCTCTCTCTCTTATTTCCCAGACCATAAACCAAATCTTCAGCAGGTATAAACTGGCACAGGCTTTCTGACTTCAAAGGAGTTGCATCGGTTTGAACCAGCAAAGATTCTGGTGCCATATGGCCCTAATTATGTTAATGTGAGGCCCAAAGGATGCAGTGCAATAATAAAAAGGAAATACTGTGTGATCCATCATCACTTTGGCACTCAAGGCAGGACTTTCAAAGGTATTTAGGCACCAAAAGAAGCAGACAGGTGCGCAGGAGATTTTCTGTGTTCCATTTCCCCGCGATAAAAATTTATTTCCTTTCTATCCCAAACCAGGCTTGAGAGCCCCTGAAAGGAGGGTAGAAACATTTTATCACCATGGAAATAAGAGGGGTCTTTCCAAGGTGGACCTCTAACTACTTTGTTTCTAGACCTCTCTGAGTGCTTGGCAGGGTCCCAGTGCTGGCAGTGCCTGCAGACACTCCAAGGGTCCAGGTGAGGCAGCAGCCAGGCGTCGCTGGAGCGAAACTTTGGCACCAGGTAAGGATCTCCACAGGAGGAATTCTTCCAACCAGGCTCACTCGCCCCCAAGGAGTGTTGGCTAAGCCCCGCTGCCCCACCAGCACAGCTCCTTGCAGTGCTAGCCCAGCAAAAGGGGCTGCAGGAGGATGTGGGGAGGACAAGTGCAACTTATTCCTGTCCTCGGCAGAGGGAAGCCTGCCGCACCCTGAGCTCCCCCAGGCCCATCGGTATGGAAACCTTCAACAGCACGGAAACCGCCTTTGATTTTAAATCCAAACAACTAACCACTGTTATTCTTGGACATTTATATTACATTTTCCTCATATTTTCCATCTCATGGATGATTAAAAACAAATTATTGCATTAAGGTGTTTGATGTTAGGATGCTCCGTGCAGCAGTTGTTTGTTTCTAAGTCCTTGACAAGAATTTCCTGTTGATCTGGTTTTATGTTGTCTTTACCTAAAACAAATTTTCTCCAGGGACTGAACTAGTCCCTAAATAGTTTTAAAAGGGTTCTCCCATCTCAGGCTCTTTTCTAAAAGCCTTGTAATCTTTGTCCTGCCAGCGAATGAAGCAAGATTGCTACAAGCATATTCAGGTTGCCCTAAAGGAGTGGGAAACAGATTGCTTAATAAGGCAAGAGCTACATCCCACATAATAATTGTCACAGTCATCTTTCATTGTTCTGATGCCTTTATATTGGTGCTGTCTGTGGTGTACTTGGGAGTGATGCAATGCTGATGCTGTAATAACCTGGTAAGCAGTTGGATAGATTCCCTTTAGAAAACAAAAGGTCACCATTTCACAGAGTTCCCAGCAAGAAAATGTGTTTATTGATGGCTTGCATTTTGTATAATTTTGTTCTTTAGCTACTTTACTGTTCAGCTTACTCAGTCTCAGGGCACAGATGTACTCACGGTGTGGTGCTGCTGCCCTTCTGAAGAGTTTGCAGTAGTCAAAGTTTTGCTGTAATTCCCAGCATGTACTCATGTGTCAGGAGTACACATCACCCTTGGGACTGGCCAGGAAATGCAGAGAGTGAAGAGTAAGGTAAACCAAACACCAGGCTGCCTATGTGTGACAACAAGGTTTAAGTCTCTACTCTGCCTGAGCCAAACCAGTTAATAGATATGGGGCTCCTGAAAGCTGGTAGATGCTTCTCTGCTCTGTTAGTCTGCCATGGGTCTCTCTAAATTTAATCTGGATTTTTTTCTTTTCTTTTTTTTTTTTTTTTACTCTTAAAAACAACTCTCAAAGTGGGTTTGATCAAATCCAACATATATCTAAAAAATAAACTGGATTTTGCATTTTGACATTTTATGGTGAAAAGACTTTTGCTGCTGAGATCCCAGATCAGTTCTGGGCAGCTGCAGTGGAACACAAGGGACACTGAGTCAGAAGGGTGATCCTGTACTCCTGCATGTAGAAGGTACAAACAGTCCTATCACCTGGTTACAATAGAGCCACTCCAATAACAAACAAATAAATAATGGATAGTGCTCTATGAGATGAAATATCCAAAACATATTGTAAAAATGTATGCTACTTAAAATAACATGACCTCTTATGATTTTAATTTCAGCAAATGAAAGTTTACAAGATGAAACCCCAGTCCTGCACATTTTTGTGATTGTAGTTAATGTCCCACATGTAAGCAACATTTCCCCTTTGACTCAAGTTATTTATTGGCATAAATATTTGCGAGATCAGAACATTAACACCTAGCTAACGTGTTTTAGCATAAAATAGCAACAACTCATATGCAAGTCTTGATAGTTTCTGTATTTTTCTATAAAATACCTGGAGTTCCTATATACTGTGCAGCAGGGAGCAACACAGATCGGCCTTTAAAAATTCACAGGACTTGTTGATTCATACGCAACTGTGAAAAAATGTGGAAAAAAAATATTTATTGCAAATTCCTCAAATATTTACTAGGTGAAACATCAATAGCAAGACCTCAAATAGACTCTTAATTCCACAGTGAGGTATTCAAACAGTGTTCTGAATTTCAAACATGCTGGGAAACAACACTGCTTATTGACACCTTTTCTGGAGACCAAACAACAGGCTTTCACTCTTGCTATAGAAGAAAAGCCTTTATTTATGCATTCATTTGCAACATTTTCATTGCTAGTTCTCTTATGTGAAATTTCATCCTTGTGTTTGGGTAAAGAATGTTCATCCAATTAGCATAAATGCTTTGCAGCACCCAGGTATCGTGTTCTCATTTACTCACAAGCCTTCTTGTGTTTATAAAATGCTCTGAATATTTACTGGGGACCTGGACAACGCTGGTTCATTTCTACAGGGCATAAGTGTATGCAAAACTCTCTTTCACATTCCCCATATTTTGCAATCATTTTCTTTTCCTCTTCTGAAGTCATAATCTCTGCAGAGAGCTCTGTGATGAAACCCTGAGTACAATTACAATAAAGAATTTCTTATGATTCGTCCAGAACAGGGGTAACTGTGTGAGCTTCAACTCAAACACGAAAGCTTTTCCCCAGCATATACTTTTGTCAAAAATCTGACACTGCTTTCCCACTTTCCTCAGAGCTCCTGAGATTTTTAAACCATGTGGGCCGAATTCCAGGTATCTCTAATATCAGCAAGAAACTGGGGCTGAATCCAGACAAAACACAGGAGTTTCACTTTTGTCTCTGCTCCAAAAACAAGGGATTTGATCTTTTATTTGATATAACATGGATCAGGTCTTCAAATCAGACACTTGGAAATGGCTGTGACTGAAGTCAAAAGGAAAAGGCTGGAAGGAGTCTAAAAGATGAGGAGGCTTCACTGTAGCCACCACATCATGCAATTTCCCTTACAAACATACTAATTATTGTGTAAAATCAGATGAAATTTTTGCCTCTGCAGTCTGACTGCTCATTACTAGAGAGCACAGGGATGGTTGCACACAACCAGGTGGGATCAGACATATACCCAGCCCAGGGTCCTGTCCCAGTCCCTGTCCCATCTGGTCCAGGCAGGCCACGGGAATGGGGCAAACAGATGTCCAGCCTGCCCAGAGTGGTCTCTGGTCTCCCAGCCTCTCTTGCTCAGAGCACAGGGCCTTCTGCACGAGAGAGAGGGACTTTGCATTTCATACCCACATGGGCTTTTGTCTGGTATGAATTTGTTCGGATACTTGCTTGAAATCTTGTGAAGACTTAACATTATACAGCCACATGGGAATGGTGGGGGGTTTTTGGCTTAAAGGCACCTCGCTCAAGCACCTGCTGAGTGGCGCCTTGCACTTCTACAGCATTCTTGGAAAAAAAATTGGCGAAGCTCATCTTTGTAGGTACCAAACGTGAACTTTTAAAGCATCAAGACACAATTTCTACATTTACAAGCCCAAAGGAAAAAGTAAAAATAATCCAGGGAGTATTGAAGGGACGCTGCAGAGCGCTGTGAGGAGCCCCCTTGGTGCCATCCCATGGAACTGCCAGGAGCCCATGGAAGGGCAGACACTGTTCAGGTCACTTGCTCTAGGGGAACTGGTGTGGGCAGAGGTGCAGCCCCAGCCCAAAGAGCTGTGCAGAGAGGGAGGTGAGACCTGCCGGGGGGACAGCAGCAGCAGAGCTCCTCAAACAGAGCAAATCAAAGGCCTGCAGAAGTCAGGAGGAGTTATTTATGTGGAGGGGTAACGTTAGCTGGAGTATAATTGCTCTTGGACAATTGCTTTCTGGCTGCTCCTGAGCCGTGGCTTTCAGGCTGACCTCTCCCGGTTCATCTGGATCTGCCCTGCCGCTGTGTTAGTTACTATTGGTAATTGTAGCCTGCAGCTGCGGGGCAAAGGAGCACCGGGGAGAAAGCAGGACACGGCGAGAGGCAGGGATGGGAGGGCTCTGCTCAGCAGGGTCTGTGGTAGCGAGGACTCTGCTGAAACGTGGCTCGTCCCTCTGCAGGGCAGAGCCATTGCAGACTGATCTGTGCTTGTGCCCAGAGCTGAGGTGGAGGAGTTAAGGTGATGCAGGCTCACCATAAGCTACCAAGTGTAAACTGAGGTGGTGGAGGTAGTTGAGAAGAGTAAATGGAAGTTTCGGAGAGCTCAGAGGACTCAGAGCTGTGGGAGGAGAGCTGGAACTTTTCTGTGGTTGTTTCTTCAGTGGGAGAGGTAAAACCCTGACACCCTGCTGGGAGCAGGCAGTGGGCTGAACATTCCCCAGCAAATTGCAGCTTGTTTTCAACCTTCAGAATCAAGGAAGATGGCAAGTGCCAGTTGCCACCAAGATGACGATGTCATTTGGTTTCCCAGGTGTCTGAATACTTGTGTGAGGAACCTATGGTCTGGCCTGGCTGGATTGAGGAACAGCTTTTCCAGGAGGATTTAATCGTTCTGGGTTAGTTTGATGTGCCATGTGGTTTTATGGAGAGGCTTGAAACAGAGCTTTGCTGAACAGACTCAGAAAATCCCTGATTTTGGAGTAGCTGGAGGCTGGGAAAGTACTTGGAGACACACTGTGTACATTCAATGAGTTTTTGCTCTTCCCTGGGTGTCTGCCTAATACAACTATTTGAATTCTTAATTTAAGAGAACAGAAAAGGGAGGAGGGAGGAAGGAGGGGGGCAGCACCAGACTGCCCCCATATCCATCCCCAGAGTTCTCTGCCATGAAACACACAGGGATGTGCGATGGAAAACCAGCAGCCAGACTTCAGGGATGGGGTGACACCTCCACAGTGACAGCAGTGGCACTCCAGGCAGTGGTGTCAATCCCTAGATGGAGGTAGAAAACGTCCATCAACTGAAAGGTGATAAGGATGTCTCAGCATGCTCCTTCATTGCCAGCTGGAGGGGGAATTGGATTTGCCTCTGAATGGGAAAAAGAAATGGAGTGAAATTCCCAAGGAGGACTCTCTTGCAAGACTTCTGCAAGTTACCTAAAAAACCCAGAGTCTTTTTAATGCACTGCAATTATCAAAAGAGTGGCACTAGTTCTGCCACAGGAAAGTGCCTAAGCACTATATTGCTCCAGCATGCAACTTAGATGCTCTTTAACACTTTCCCAGAGTGTTTCCTGTATCTCTTAAGCAAAACAGAGTCTCCAGTTTCCAAATGTATCTGCCTACAGCTAAAGCAGTAGCAGTTTAATTGAGACTGTAAGCTCCTGTGTGCTTCTGTGCATGTACACGTGATCCTCTAATATTTACTTTTAAATCTTCTTATATGAAAAAGAAATTATTTTGTGCCTGGATAAGGGGGGGGAAAGGAAAATAATTTATTTACTGAATTTGTAAAGCTGTAGTTCCCAGGGAGAGGAGTACAGAGCCTTCAGAGGCTTCCCAAATCAAATTGTTAAGCTTTTTTTAATTTTCATGCCTGCTAATTGCTCTGTGCAGCTGGTTTTATTTAAAAGGTTAGTATTTTAAAGTTGAAATGAGGACATATTGCAAACTTCACCCCACAGTTCACTGTGCTCTGTACTCTGCACAGCAGCTCAGACTGTTAATCATAGGTGAGGGTTAACAAAGCCAAACTGAGGCAACTGCAGGGAGACATGAGGATGCAGCCAGACAGAGCAGTTTAGAGCCATAAACAAAGGCACTGTCCCAGTGAAGGACATGCATATTGCAAAATACGTTAGCTCAGGGCATCCCTTTGCACTGCAGTGTGAGGGACACATGCAGAAGTCCTGCTGCAGGTAAGGAAACCCTCCAGTGCCATCAGGATCACGTACCTGGCTGCTTTGCTCTGCCTGGGGGAAGATCTGGACAGGCTCTTCAGCCAGGGTCAGGGGGTCTCCACTCCCGGGTTTGGTTTGGTGCTACAGGAGTGTGAGCGGGGCAGACACTGAACACACAACCCTCGACCTTCTCGAGGCTGTTCCCAGGCACTGATCCTGCCCCAGCCCATGCCTGCATGTGCAGGTGGGTGCTCCCTGCAGTACAGAGGTGTCTGAACAGGTTGGTGTCAGTGAGAGCTGGGCTGTGCTTCCCAGGTGAGATGCTTAATGATCCAAATATTCAAACAACTCAAATACATACACCACCTAGAGAGAAAACTAGGGAAGCACCTTTCATCTTATGCATCAGATGGCACCAAATGTCAGATATTTTGGCTTTTTTTTTTCATATGACTCCTGTAATTTCTGGTAAATAGATTCAACAAACAACTCAGTCAGCAGCAGCAAAGTTCAGACACAGCTTTCCTTTCACGCACTCCCTCCTTCCCACCCACTGCTTGAAATTGTGCAAATACATGAACCGATTACAGGGTTAAAACAAAAATACACGATTTGTCCTTCGTCAAGACAGTTCATATTGCACACGACCTAGGTGGGGCATAATGAGGCTGCTGCAAGGCAACCTGAATCCAAAACCATTTCACCAGTCCAGCCAGTCGTGCCTGCTCAGGTTGAAGGTGGCAGTGCTGCTACCACTTCCAACAGGCTGCGTCTCCCTTGGGAAAATGTTAGATTAGGAGGACCAAGGGTGTGGAGCAGCATTCCCAGCTCTGTTTAGCACTGTCCAAGGAACAGGTAATGTAACAGGAATGAAAGGAATCGTGTCTTCTGGTAGAATTAATCCCTTGAGGATTTGTGGTCTGTAAGCGAGGTCTGGCTGGGCCATATAGAAGGCAAAAGCAAGCATTTAGCTGGGAGAACCGAAACTTTTCATTAACAAAAAAAAAAAAGAAGTTTCTCTTATTCTGTTTGCTTACAAACTGGGGAAAAATAAAAGAAGAAAAAAATAACCCCAAAACCAAAGGTTACCCTGGGAATTTACAAGAGGAAACAGCTATTAATTGAAATATGCCATTTTTTCCCAAGCCTCAAGGGACTGAACGACTAAGTATTTTCAGTATCTAGACCCCCTTCACTAAATACATCTCCCACTGTTTTCAGACAAATGCAATGTAATCAAATTCTGTATTTAAAAAAAACAACCCAAGAATAATTGAGTTAAAAATTCAAATTTCTACCTGAGGGGAAGTGTTTTGAAGGGTAGTTTGTTGCTATTGAACTTGCTAGTAAATTACATTGTCCATTTGCAAAAAAAGGTTGTTATCAGCCACTGGGTAGGTGGGTTACATATCTTTAGTATCTGGACTGTAAAATAATTTGTTATCAAAAAGGCTGATATTTCTCAGCCTTGACACATACTTCTGGAGAAAAGCTGGCTTCTGCTAACGGCTTCTGCCCTGTGAAGAAAATCAGAGAATGATTGAACCTTGCATCTAGACCTTCTTTTGAGTTTTCCCACTGTGCTTCCAGCCTTGCTGACACCAACCATCCCAGCAGAGAAAACCCTGTTCCAGCAGTTGGGGTGGCAGTACCACCCCACCTTCACAAAGTGACGATGTGAGAAAAACCACTGTTTTTCAATGATACCAGTATGACAGTTAGAGGTGATGCCTGAGAGGCTGGAGGGAGTTGACAGAGAGAGTTGGGGTCATGCTGTTACTAATTCCCCCCCGGGCCATGTGCAGAACTTGGAAGGGATTTCTGCTCCACCCTTCACTTATTTTCCTTTAACACTCACTAATCTCTCATTAACCTGCCTCTGTACAGTGCCTTGCTGTGGGGATTTTCCCACTCTGGATATCCACGAAGACCATTAATAAATTGTCACATCTGGGAGGCTGGCTCCAGACTCTAATATAGGCTCAGTGTGATTTATGCTCATGACCAGTAAAAGGAAAAAAACCATCATAGGCATTACATTTTTTTTCAATAACATATTTGGGAGTGTAATAAGTGTTAGATCAATTGCAGGATTGCTCTCTTCCTCCAGTGAAAACTCTTCTAGTAAAACATTAATTTGGGAAATCAAAAGCAGGGGTTCAAACAGAGCCCGCTTCCTGGTTCAAAGCCTGGTTCAGATCTTGATCTGTAAACCTCC
This sequence comes from Phainopepla nitens, assembly GCA_013400175.1. Lineage (NCBI taxonomy): Eukaryota > Metazoa > Chordata > Aves > Passeriformes > Bombycillidae > Phainopepla > Phainopepla nitens. The sequence goes on along the minus strand of VXBQ01000290.1, from coordinate 280,380 downwards.
AGAATTTGTTACACGGGAAGACCTAAATATCCCAGTTATACCTGGATGTTACAGTAAAGAAAATGTTAGTGGAACATTTTAAATAAATACTGAGCATTTCCAGGAAGTAAAAATGTTTGTTGCTAAAATGGAGTGACATACTAACATGCATCAGAAAGTTTTCTAATCAAAATACAATCTTGAGCAAGCAAAATACTGCTTCTTTATGATATATAATTTATCTTGGCGAAGATTAAGAAAACCCAACAAATCTGCTACAGAATATGACTGGCAAGGGTTAAATTCTTCTCAGAGATGTATGAGTGCAAATCTGATTGTAACACTGCTGCTGGTAACATTACTCCAAATTTGGACTGGTACTTGAGACCGATCTCTTGAAGTAAACACGTCCTGTGATTTCAAATGCCCTTTACCACTCACTGAGGTATGTAAACTACCGTCAGCAGAACACAGACTTGCTTCTTTGGAATGGGAAAAGGCCTCTTACATGAAAATAATAAAACCAAGATATAAGTGAAAAGGAATTTATTTGGAGGGCAGGTATAGGTTGTTAGTGTTCCCCCCAATCAGCAGATATAAATGTCTTCCTGTACCTTAGACTTCACGTACTCCAAGCTTTCTTCTGAGAAGCAAAGAGACTTTTCTATCATTATACTCATTACTAGCTGTCTTAAAAAAAGTTTCAATTTTTTTAGATGAAAAACATAAGCCATGAGTTGTATTGTGCAATTTCTATCATAAAATCTCAATTAATAGCCTGTCTAATCGAGTACTCATTTAGTAAACAAGTGCTTTGAATGCTGATGACTCCATGGTTTATAAAGATGTTTAGCAGAAAAAGCCATTAATACTATAAATATTAATATAATATAATNTTACATTATATTACATTATATTACATTATATATTATAGAAAATACACAAGAGAAAGGTCTGTCCACACCTTGGTGTCAGTAATGAAAGCGAAGGGATTCTGCACAAGGGTTGGTATTTCTGGGGTTTATGGAAGAAGGCATTTTAAGCTGGCTGTAAAAGGGGATGATGTGTCAGATAAATGAACTAAGTGATTAGCTTTGGGAAAGGGCTCAGCAGAAAGAGCAAAGTCTCTGCCCTTACTCTGGTGTGAGATGCAAGCTTGGCCAGTCGGTTCTTTAGAGCAACAGTAGAGCTCTTTGTCTGGCTTAGCTGAGTCACACAATTATCTCAATAACAGCAAGTACCTAGCAACAGCCTCAATAAACACCCATTTATTTGATTAATCAGCCATTTTGAAACAGGTTTGGTAAACATTACCCTTTCACTTTTGGCTTACATTATTAAAAAGCTGCCCACTGAAGCTGCAGCCCACGCTATGAATAACCACGCGAAACCACCACTGTCCTGCCCAGCTCAGGCAGGTGGGCTGAGCTTCACCTGACACTCCTTGGCCCTGTCAAAGCACAGAAGGCAGGAGGGATCAGTGTAGGATTTATCACAGGTTTTCTAGCCATGGGCTCAAAATAAATCTGCTGATGATAATGAGCCCTGTCAAAAGCTGCACAAGAATTTGGTCGTATTGAGACCAAGATAGGAAGAAAGAAAAAGCAGAAACATAAGTTTCCATAAATGTAAACATTTGCATGTGGTATTTGAGGATAACTTACAGTGGCTGGAATGTACTTTAAGTACCAAAAAGGCTTTGAGTACTCAGAGATTGTGAGAAGTGTTTGCAGCAGATTGGCATCTGGGAACAAATGGAATTTTTTGCTATCATGGAAGATATCAAGATTATTTCCAACCCTTAGTGGACTCCTGTGAAAAGGAGGCTGTGAAGTATGGTTACAGAGCATACAAATATTTGTGTAAATGTATACTTCTATTTGTATATACATATATATATATATTTGGATGGATGGGTTATAGGTGCTTTCTTCATGGGAATGCTGAGGTGGCAGCACTTTACTGCTTTTCCCAAGATCTCATGCTGTGCCTGCCTCTTGTGCAGTGATGATGGAAGTTTTCCTCTTCAAGGAACAGGGAAACTTATTTCACAGGTAAATGGCTTTGTTCAGCTGAACCCCTATTCTCTTCCCCTCAGGTAAATGCACCATCAGCCTGTAGGGTTGGAATGACCTTCCCTTAACCTTTCTGGCTGAAACTATTCTCTTGACCATGGAATAATTAAGTACAGATATCTGCTTGCATTGCTACAATAAATAATTATAAATCTGCATTCTCATCCAGCATTTCTTGGCATAATGCTGCCATAATGCCATTTACATTTGGATTGTCTTTCATCAATATACCAGTATTATCCCCAGTATTAAATTATCACGTAGCAGTAGAGGTTACTCCCTTTCCTGCTGATTTTTAATGCACAAAGAAATAAACCCTTTTTACAACTGTGCTGAGAACTCAGTGTCATTAAAGCCTCACAGAGCCTGCACTTAGGTAAGATCTAAATGTAACCTTGCTCAGCAGAGGAAAGGAAGAAGAAACAGAGATCTCCTGCAAAACATCACCCATCTGCTGGGTGGGGGTAAAGTTCACAGGTGCCCCCTGTTCTCCCAGCTTATCTCAACCACACATCACACCTCTTCATGTTTTTTCATGCATTTACCTTTAGGAGCACCAACAGATTGTAACTCAACACATTTCTGTAAAAAACTAGACATTATGCCAGAGATAATATGCAGTACACATGAGAGTTAATTAATTATATATTTTCCCAAATATTTCTCTGGGGTAATCTCAGGATTTTTTGTGTCCAGAACTTAAAACCTGGCTAATGTGAAAGCTCTATGGAGCCTGTATCCTTAGAGACTTTTGAAAACCTGTCTGAAAGAATCCTGTAGACAGTCTCATCTAGCTCTGAAGCTGCCCTGCTCTTTACAGGGTTCAGGCTAAAATGTCCAGTGCTTGTTACCCAGTGGTTGGAGCTCTTCATTCCAAATTTGACATCTGAAGACAACAGTCATGCTTCAATATAAAGTGTGCTCTGTTATACCACAAAGACCCTGGAATACCTTTGATTGGTTTATTTCCCAAAAAGAAGGGGGGAAAGCCCCTTGGAATGTGAATTGTGGCTTTTGCATCTGTATTCTTGTAAAGCATATTGTATGTAACACATGAGGAAGGACAAACAGTAGCAGTTTACCAGATGTGATTACACAGATAATTTTATTATTTGCAGTTAAGTGTATGGGAAGGACGAATGTAATTATTCATCCATTATGAGGTTTTTTTTTGTTTTTTATATTTTCTTGCACATAATGTCTGGCAAGTTGTAAGTAGTACCAATTTTCCAACCTCTTCTGTGCTTCCAAGTTAAGGTTCTTCACCCCTCTATTCACAAAGGGTTCAAGGGGTGTTACTCAAGATTGACTGCAAAAGAAAAGGAGAATAAATGCAATGGCTTTTACAGGTGCACACAGACAGTCCAAGTGTCATTTTCCTCTGAAGAGTGAAAACTTTTCCCTGGGAAGGGTGTTTCTGTGGATCACATACCACTACCTGAATAAACACACTGAGTACCACAGCACACACAGGAAAATAAATATGGTGGATATACTCTGGATGGGAGAAACCTCTGACCAAAGTGACCATGGTGCAGGAATCTCCTTGTTGCTTTTGTTCCCTCCCTACAGAAGATGTTTGTAAACAGGCAGTCAAAGGGATGTATGGAAATAAAATGACAGGGAATGAGTATGTGAGCTGTTTTCCTAAAAGCAGCCAAAGTAATTTATTATATGAAATTAAAAAGATAAAAAAAGACAGTAAGACAGAGGAAGCCAGAGTTCTCTTAATGGCAATTGAAAATCTTTTCTTTCCCTGCCCACATGTCTCAGTACAGAATAGAGCACATTTTAACAGCTCCCTCATTAAAGGTGGCTGTCCAATGCAGAGAGGAGGTTATGCAAGTCAGGGCAGATGTGAAGCGCTGTGCAGCTCTGAGAAGTAATACTTTGGAGCTACACTTTCATTGTGTGATTTCTTAATGAAAAAAAGAACAAAACCAAAACTTCAGAACATTGAAATAAAGCATCTGATTTTGTTCTACCTGAAGAAACTATAATAGAGAGTCAAAATTTAAACTAAATTCTCCCAGCAAGCTTGGAAATAAAGCATCAAAACTGCAAGATGAAAAGTTTCTAAACCACAGGAGCTAGCCAGAACTTGTTACGTTCCTGAGTGATAAACACAAAGTTCAGCTGATCTTTCATAGAAAAAATATAGTAAATTTCCCTTCTGGGGGTTATATTTACCCAGCCTTTTCAGGCTGTATTATCACCCACTGTAATCTATTTAACTTCCATTCATGAGTCACTCTGACACTACACTGCTTTTCAGCTCTGCAAACAATACAAAAAAATGAGCTCCTAGCTACAAATAAGGAAGGAATTTTGAACATAATGTTTTTTATCAATGAAACGTATTGACACATGACTATACTGATGTCAGTCATACTTCCATTGAAGTTAAAAGAATAAGAGCAAGCCAATATTTGATACTCATTTCACAAATGTACTGCATAATCTCTGAAGACTAAGTCCTAACAGATATTGAACACAAGTGATTCTACCAATTAGCGGCAGCTATGCATTTGCAGCACCTTTAATAATTTGCCATGATAAAACTTCCAATGGAAAAAAATGTGTATACTAACATAGTAAAACACACTTTAAAGGTAAGCATAGTGTATATAGTATATGGGAATGTAATATATACTTTATTAAAAATGTTTTGCTGTTATTTAAATTTAGAAATATGGCAGTCATGTAATGTTCATTCATGTTACAGATTCAGCATTATTATAAACAATAAATACTTTATTAAATTTGAGGCAACAAGGAGGCACAACACATTAAACTGAGAATGAAACGGAGGCACACTATATACTATAAAGTTGGAGTGTGCATTTAAGAGTGGCAAGCTTCCATCAGAGTCCCTACCCCATCAGGCAGGCAGTGAAGTCTTTTTAAAAGGTGTAGTTCAGATCCCCAGTCTGGGCGTGTGAGACTTCTGGAGATACAAAAAACTATCCAAAAGTAGATCTGGTCTGAATCCAGAGTCTGATCTCCAAGTTTGAGACGTGGTGTCACCTGTGCTCCAGCAAGGGATCCCAGCCTCTCCCTGCGCTCTAAAGCAAGCAGGCACGTGCATCACGTGGCTCCTTCCACACCTGGACTCAGCAGGGCTCTTCTTGATGCACAGTCCCTGGGAAAATACCTGCTGGATTGGAAAATATCTGCTTGATTTCAGCAAGACTTACTCAAGTAACCCTGACTTCACAGAATGCTTATGGATAGATGACTGGGGGTGATTTTCTGGTACTGGTTTGTCTGTGTCAGTAACAAAGCGACAAATCATGAAAGTTCATTGTTTTGCCAAAGGGAAAGGTTTAGGAAAGAAACAGGAAAATTTTGCACAGGTGCTGTGTCCATAGGAGCACCCAAGTCTATTTTTTGTACCAGGAGAACTCACTTGAACTTCCTTCCTAGTGCCCACATGGGTCCTTGCATGCAACCTGCTGGGCTCCTCCTGCAGTTCCAGGTAGTCAACTTATTTATTATTTCCTCTCCTGAACTGCTGGGAACCTGATTATACACTGCTGATGTTTGCTTTCTCAGTCCAGGACTTGGCTACATTTTCCCAAAGAGGTGCTGTTTGTTAATGGTGAAAATGATCTCAAGTGTCAGCCTCTATACACAGCTGGAAACAACGCAGCAGTGGGGTAGTCCTTGGAAGTCTAAGCTTGGAAGTCCTGCCTTGATCCTGCCTCCACACATACCATAAGATGCTTCATATTCTATTACACCATATATAAAATAATGCAGTCTATACATTGTCAGAACACTACTAATTATATACCTTTACTCTCAAAGGCCTTAAAAAACACCACTGTGCAAACCTGTGCTAACTGAATATCACTGACCAAGTCCATCAGCAGCTGATTATCCCACTAACCCAGACAAACAGCAGCTTAGCAACAAATAATGGATAATAGGCTGTTATTTGCTGTTTCAACAGCAGATGTTATTTCTAGAGGAGTTCACCCCTCACCATGCTCAGGAGGACAAAGACTCCCAGCTCTGCTTCCAGTGCTGAGGCAAGGAGACCTCCAGGAACCCTCCTCAGAACCTGAGGCTTCTCCAGGCTGCAGGAACACCTAGGCCATATAATAACAGCTCATAGGCCATGAAATTTTACACATAGGGTGTGTGTGATTCATTCCTGGGTATTGCCGTACCCTCAGTGAAATCTCACCAGTGACTGCAAAAAGAGAAGGCTCAAGGATGGAGATGAACACTTCATGAATCCCATGTGTGACAACACACATGGATCAGTTCCAGAAGCCTTTTAAGGAAGCACTTGAGCTGCCTGAAGCCTGGTTACTTGCCTGTCTTCCCAGGTAGGTTTTGCAACTTCCTGGGAGCAAAGTTCCACCAAGGCTGGATGGTTTCTGACATCCACTCTGGAAGCCCTTTGGGCTGTGTTTTTGCAAACTGGCCTGGCTGCAGTACAAGCACCCCAGGGGCCTGAACCCCACTGGGGTTAAACAAAGAGTCATGATTCGGCACAGGAAGAAACATAAGATGTGATCTCAGGTCTGCCATCTCCCTCCTTTCTTCTGTGGTGCTTTGGAACCCCAGGCTGGACCGATGCTCCTGTGTATTTATATCCTTCTGTCCCAAATCCCACAGCTTCACATGCAGCAACCCACAGGGCCCATTGCCTGCCCGAGCCTTCCTGTTGCTCACTCCTTGGACCACAGAAACCCTGCTGGGGAACCAGCTCCTGCCCTGGGGCACCACCCATCCTCATGGCTGAAATCCCAGCATGAGGAAGGGTGGAGCAGTGGTCCCAGAAAACTGCACCTCACTGGGACATGCCTCAAGCTGGTGCTGCAGAGATGGAATTGGAAATCATACAATAATCTGAGTTGAAAAGGAGCCACAAGGATTATCTAGTCCAGTTCCTGGCCCTGCACAGGACCAACACAAGAGTCACACCATGTGCCTGAGAGAATTGTCCAAACACTTACTGAACTCTGGAATTTCAAATCCCTCTGAATTGTGGAAGGATGGGAGTGCATAAAAAAAAAAGACGAAATTATTTTCTTTCCTCTTCACTGCCTTACTAAAAGTGTCTGGGCAAACATTTCACCCCTCAGGTTTGTTGTCACTCTTCTGAAGCTCTGAGCCTTCCCACCTGCTAAACAACCATCTATCTGCTGGCACATCACAGATTGAAGGCACATCTTTTTTTATGTTCACACATTGACGGAAAAACTCCATTTGTTGAAAGATGCTTAGCTGAAAGATGTTTAATTGAGTTTTGTGAAAAAAAAAAAAAAACCTCTTCCCAACAATGCTGCTGGAAAGGTGAGACTTGCATTTATTGAGGAAGATACAGGCACGGATAAGCAAGCCCAGCATGTATTTTGCAGTCTGACTGTTGGAGCAAAAAGTACAAATAAAAAGTTCCTAAACAAGCCACCACAGAAGCCAGTGGACTGCCTTTTTAAAAAAGGAATATCTATCTTTGCTTTTAAAATTCACTCACTGCTCCCTTGATTGCTCTGGCTTCAGGTAGCTGGCAGTGCTCCTGAACTCCTGGGCCAAGATGGATGTGTCCTGGCTCCCAGTGGAAGGAGGGGCAGTGGGGATTCCAGTGGGAAACTGTGCCACCATCCAGCTGCTGTCCAAGGGGCAGGACACTGCAGTGCTCCATGACCTGCTCTACTCTGGACTCAGCTTCATGAGTCCAGGCACTAAATGAACAGATGGCTCTGGGGCTTTGTGTTCTCAACATTTATCCCTGGTGTGCTTGTCCTCTGCCATAACATGGGACAAGTGTGCTCACTCCAGTTTCTTCATCATGTCTATAGGTTGGAAATAATTTACACTTAATATTTTTTAAATTCCCAATTTCATGTTGTCCTAGTTTTGGCCGAGGCCGTGAGGAGGGTGGAGCCTGGAGCTGTGTGGGCAGGTCTGGGTTGTTCTACACCACTCACATCCTTTTAGGGGGTAGAACTGTGGAATTCTCACTTCCAACGAGGGGAATGCCTTGCAGTCAGGAAGGAAAAGGTGCATGCAGAGGGTCTGGGGGACAATTTTTGCTCTTGTCTCAGGAGCTCTGCAGCTCTAGCTCTCCAGCTCAGGTCAGTGAGTCAGTGAGAATATTTTTTGTATGTAAATCGCCCTCTTTTTGTATACTTTTGTTATTAACATTGTTGCTGGTGCTGTCACTGTTAATTTTCTTATCTCGTTGCTGTTTCTAGTAAATTGTCCTTAGCTCAGGATTTCTGCCTTTCTGTCTCCCTCACAAGATGGGATGGGGGGAACTGAGCAGCTCCATGGGGCTCAATTTCCAGCTTTAACCATGATGCACATTTGCAAGTCACTTCAATTTTAAAATCACTTAACTGAGTGTATCCAGGTTTTGCTTCTTTCTTCAATCTTCATTAATAAATAAAATAGGCTGGGGACCATTTGCTTGCTCTGGGGCACAGCAGCACAGTGCAGCTCCCATCCACATGGCTGAGCTCTGTTCCTGCCCCTATTCACTCTGGCCAAGAGAAAACCAGCCATGGGGAAAAAATCATCATCCTGTGGTGTTCCCTGGCAGGTTCAGGGTGCTGTTGGAACAGTGCTAGGCCAGCAGTGATGGGGTCCATGTTAACAGCTGGACATGGTTGTCATGTGTGTCTGTGGCTGAACCCCCGCTCCAGCCTCATTTTATGGACCAGTATAGATGTACATGGGGAGAATTAATTCATCCCAGTTTAGTCTTCTAAATGAGAATGCCTTCTAGATATTTGTAGCATATGCTCCTGAATAGCATGGATGGAAAAAAAGGAGACAATTTTATTTAATTTATGTCATGATTTATCCATTAATTTTCAACTCAGGAACTTCATGGCTATGGCCAAGCAGGGTGTCAAGCTGTGCAAATGTGGCCTGTAAAAGCTTAAAAACTGCATCTGCAAAGGTGAGAAAGTCAGAAGAAATACACAGGCAGATGGCTTAGGGGACAGAGCACACTCAGAGTACAAGGTCTAGGAAAACCTGACTAAAAAAAAGTCATTCTGAAAGGTAACACCCACGCAGCCATTCATGATTTCACCACACAGAATCATAGCAATTTTTTTTTTTAATTTTTGTAAGTGATCCTTTCAACATCCTGGAGGACAAGAAAGTTAATCTGCATCCTCCAATGGTCAAGGACCAGAAGAGTTTCTTTAACAGGACTAGATAAGCTTGATACATTCTCAGGAAGAAATAAAGCCCACAAAGACCATTACTTTGCTATTTATTCTTCACTAAACACCTTCAAGTCTTGGATAGCTTCAGCCACGGTGTGAATGGGAGTGTGGGCAGGTGGTTTTCCAGGCAAAAAAGCTGCACAGCCAAACCCCAAGGGCATGTTCCTATGGTGACCGAGCACAGTAAAGCTTTTTGCCTGGCTCTTAGGAAGAGCTTTGCAAAGTAGGAATGAAACACTACTCTGCTTAAAACCTTTTCTACAGGATTTATTCACCTGTGGCCTGGCAAGCAATTAACCATCTGCATTGTTCCTGAGGCAAGTGATAGGCACTCGAAGCCCTGAGTGTGTCTCCATTAGTTCTTAGCTGTAACCATTTCTAGGACTCAGGAATTGCTGGGGCTGAAAGCTTGAAGATGTATTTTCCGTCATTAACTGCATAACTTTCTCACAAAAAAGATGGCTTTACTGAACTTACACAGTTATATTATGGATGGCATCTCACATAGCAAATACATTGTACACTGGTGGCAAAACGGGTACTAATGCAGTTTATTTAATTTTCTAGCAAAAACAATGAAGAGTCAGATTACACTTCACGTAATTCACAATGGATGCCATTGGATTCTGAGCCCTGTGCTAGTGAAGAAAATTACCATCTCTAGCATAGTCATGCAAGTTTGAACTGCAGGATGTCAATATTTTAGCTCCAGAATTCAACTTTAAACTTTCATTTATTAGATAAAATGAGGCCTACCACATCTGCCAGAGGAGGTGAGGGATGAGCTGCCCCTCTGGTTCCCATGTGGATTCCCCAGGAATCGCATGCCCTGTCAAACTCCCGCTTTCCAAGCAGATGGTCAAAAAATATCTGGAGACTTCAGGAGCTCCGTGTGCTGCCATAACCTGCCACAAACTCATCACTTAGCCGGCTCACGGGTGTCAGAGGCCATGTCACCTCTGGGCTGCGAGGCACGGGGCAGGGCTCACCTGGCTGTGGGCATCGGGACTGCCCCTCTCCAGGTCTGCAGCAGAGCTGGGTCCGCTGCTGGAGCCAAACATGCCCGCAGGTTTTACCTGACCTTTACAAATCGCTCCTGTCACTCCCTGTTAGGAGTCTTCTGAGCTCTGACAGGAAGAACAAATCACCTCGTGAGAAGCAGGACTAATTGGTCGTTTCCTGTGCTTGAAGCATTCATTACAAAGCTCTTTCTCTCTTCATTCAGTTATCTAACATGGGCTGAACTCTGCAGCCTCTCCCGCAGCCAGGCACTAATGAAGTCTGCTTTCTTTTCCTATTTCTGTGAAACCCGTGGAAAATAAAAAGACCTTTGCAACGGCTTTCTACTATCCTAACTGTCCTGTGAGTGCAGGGTTTTGTGTAGGTGTTGTACTTGACTCAGCTTATCAACACTGGGTTATCATAAATGTCAGGGTCTCATCCCTAGGAAGGGAGTATTGCTTAATCATGTTAATTTAATCCATTTCACCGTACTTCTAATCTTGGTCAGTGTAGGAGGACTTCTCAAAATGCTCCTGTACCTAACAAGCACACACAGTGTTCATCTGCTGTCAGCAGCCAGGAGTGCACAGAAGAGCTGCTAAATGTACTAGAATCCTGAAATGATTACAGATCCTGCAAATTACTGCTACTGAAATTTGGTAGCGTGTAAACCTATTTTGCACCTAGAATCACAGAATGGTTTGGGTTGGAAGGGGCCTTAAAGACATCTAGTCACATGCAGTTACTCCCCTGTCATGGGCAGCGACACCTTCCACTATCCCAGGCTGCTCAAAACCCCATCCAGCCTGGCCTTGAATGTTACCAGGGATAAGGCATCCATAGCTTCTCTGCACAGCCTGTTCCACTGTTTCACCATCCTCACAGGAAAGAATTACGTCTTAGCATCCAACCTAAACCTACCCTCTCTCAGTTTAAAGCCATTCCCCCTTGTCCAGTAACTCCACACCCTTGTAAAAGGTCTCTCTTCAGCTCTCTTGAAGCCCTTTATTGGTACCAGAAGGTGCTATAAGATCTCTCCAGGGCCTTCTCTTTGTGGGTTATTTTGACATGCTTACAGTACAGCTGGCTTTTCCCCCTGGACTGGCTTTCCATCAGGACAGCAGGCACACATGAAGCTCCATCAGCCAGCTTTTGCCTCCTGAATTCTGTTCCCTGGGAAGCATACAGGGACCCAGGTTTCAGCAATTAAGACAGAGCTGGTGTTGTATTTCTCCATGATTCTTGCTCCTGAAGGACTTTGGGCTACCCTTTGGCCTTCCTCCCTTGCATAAGCAGAACCACGCAAATACAACAGGAACATGAGAACTTGCATAGGACAGGCTCCTTCAGTCTCAGCTCTCCGGACTTCAAAAGCCACACGGTGACATTGACCACAGGACGGACAGACAGACAGACAGACAGGAAATTCCACCAACCACAGTGGCTGCTGGCATGAGGCTGTGCTCCTGCCCCCTCAGCAGATTCCTTCCTGCCTGTTTCTGATTCACCACCACCAGCTGCTCACATCTTCACACTCTGGTGGCCCTGGTAAGCTATTCCAGAGGAGGAGTTCCATCCTGAACTTCAGTTATTGCTTTTTCTTTTTCCTTTAGTCAGATACACTTTGTTTTGCAAAGATTATTGTAAAATTACTTCATTTTTTAGCAACAAAATCAGCAAGTACCAGCAGAGCCGGGTGCTATGTGATGTTTCCCAACAAGTGAGCATTAGATACATCTGAATGGGGTCAGGCCTCACACCACAGGTGATGCTCACTGGGTACATGAAACAGCACAAGGCTTCAACCAAAGAAGCCAAAGGAAAAGCACTTCAAGCAGAGTATGACTGACCTCGGGTGTTGTATTTCTTTCTCTTGCTTATGGCCTATCACAATCGATATTTGGTAATTTCTCAAGAAGAGAAAATGACATCTGGTTCAGGTTTAGTAAGTTCCATGAAACTTTTGTCCTGCTGTGTATACTTTCATCTGTGTATTTATAAGATCTTCCTTGTTATCTGTGCCTCATGTAAGCACCAGTCAGGGTTTAGCTGAACTTCTTTTTCAACATAAATATGAATTTCAAGCCCCTTTTCACACTCTGAGGTCACACCTGAGAGATGCCTCATTCTGGTCAAAGCCACCCATCCCTAGGGGTGACCAAGCACCTCAGCAGTGTTAGTGTTGTAGGGAGGAGGCAGGGCAGGAAGATAACTCCACCAAAACCCAGCTGTTGGTTTCACACTGACCACAGATGTGGGACTGGTAACTGAAAAATCCTTATAGAAACAGGCACTCTTTTTTGCCATTTTTTTTTGCAGCAGCAGTGTCAGCTGCTGAGGCTGTATTTAGGATTGAGCACAGCTTCTTTCAAACAAATTTATTTTACCAATTATATGCATATAAACAGACCTTTGCTGTAGGATCGTAAAAATTTTTCAGCCTTCTCTCTACTAACTTTTCAATCACTACTGTAAGGCAACATTTTTTTCCCTTAATAGTGGAAGATATTCAAACACAGTTGATGACCTTGCTGGAGAACAGCATTACCACATACAAGATCCAAAGTGGATTAGTTGTGTATCAGAGAATCATAGAATATCAGGTTGGGAGGGACCTCAAAGTTCACCTGGTCCAACCTTTCTTGGCAAAAGCATGGTCTAGGCAAAATGGCCCTCTACCCTGTTGAGCCAAATATCAGAAGTGTGCAGTGCTGAGGAATTCACCACTTCCTTGGGGAGATTATTCCAATGGCTTATCTAGACTGTAACACATCAGCTTCTCTGGGAGGAGGTTATGGGAAACTCTATCAAAACCTCTGAGAAATCCAGGTAAACAATGTCCACTGCTCGCCCTACATCAACCAAGCAGGCTACTTTATTGTAGAAGGCAATCAGGTTTGTCAAGTACAATTTGCCTGTGGTGAATCTGTGCTGGCTTTTCCCAATAATATGTTTCATGTGACTTGTGATGGCCCCCAGGAGGATTCACTCCATAACTTTCCCAGGGACTGAAGTTAAGACTGATGGGCCTATAATTTCCTGGGTCCTTCTTTAAGCCTTTCTTGAAGATGAGGGTGATCTTAACCTTCTTCCAGTCTTCTGGGACGTCCTTCAATCTCCATGACTTCTCAAAGATTACGGACAGTGACCTCAACTGTGGCATCAGCCAGTTCTCCTGACAGCCTCAGTGGATGTTGTTGGAGCCCATCAATGCGCAGGGGCCAAGTTCCTGCGATAGTTCACAGACCAGCTCCTCCTTCACCGGCTGTGGGTCTGTGTTTGCCTCAGCCTGGACTTTTGTTCCGAAGGCCTGAGGATCCAGCAATGCTGGTAAAGACAGGAGTGAAGGAAGCGTTGAGAACCTCTGCATTTCCAGTGTCATTGGTGACTAATTCTGCTCTCCTGTTGGACAGCAGGCCAATATTTTCTTTCTGTTTCCTCTTGTTGTTTACACGCCTGGAGAACCCTTTCTTGTAGGTTTTGATAAGAGCTTCTCTTGCCCATGGGTAGTCTGTCCCCATGCTGCTAGTTGGGCGTGCAAAGAGCAGCCCAGCCCTCGGAATATTCTCCCTCTACGCTCTCTCAGGGGCAAGAGGGGTATGTGATTTAGAGACCCCAGCTCTGCCATCATCTCCAGACTGCAGGGACCAGCCTTCAGATGCCTTTCTTTACTATGTAGTGCAAGAACTTCTCAAAACAGGTACTTGTTCTCTGTAATAAACAAGAGAATATTTGGGTCCAATATTGTCATTAGTATTAAAGTGGGTGAGGGAAGGCAGGGGAACAGGAAAAAGTTTAAACACTTATTCCTGAAACTTCATCATATTTTTCAGTCTCCCTTCAGTCCTTGTGTACCTGAAGAAGAACCACAGCACAGAAGGCTGTGTAGCTGCCTCTGGAGGAGGGGAAATGCCAGCAGTGCCCTGTGAAGATTGTACCATGGTGTTTCTCGTTGCTCATACCTCTTTTAACACGGATGAATGCAATGGAAAGGAGCTGGAGGATTGATTTGAGGACAAGCAAACTTCTCAAGAGGCAGTGCTGAAATAACATGCAAAGTGCTCTAACTGGCCAGAGGATTGTGCTGTGCAGGATTTATTTTCCCATTTATGAAGCTGGGGATCAGTGTAGGAACCCTCTGCATGGAATAATTTAGATCTTTTTTTCTGTACGGTGTTTCCTAGATCAGTAGTAATGCCTCCACGCTCAAGGCAAATTTGGAGTTTACGCTGCCTTATGTGGAGAAAATGTGAGGAGCTCCAGGTAAGCTTCTATTACTGCAGGTAGGGAAGGGGAGGCATGGTCTGAAATGTGCTACTGGGGTAACAGGAAAATAAGTTGGAGCAGGCATTAGAGGCAGTGGTGCTTGGTAAGGAGGGAAATTAGCTCAATGCATAGAAAACACACACTTTCTCAGAACAATACAACTTCTCACTTTATGGTATTATGTAAGTTCTTACCCCAGCCTAAATTCCCTTTCCAGGCAGGAGCCAGGGTGAGGACATGGCTTCAGAAATCCTAATGGAACCACAGAAATTGGCTGAGGATTCTCAGCTTCAGTTCCCAAACACAGACACATCACTTCCAGAAACACCAGAAAGCTGGACTGCCTTGTTCCCAGTGCCCAGTTCTCATTGACGTACTCAATAGGAATATAAAGGAGCCACACTTATTTATGTGAAAGGGAATTTGTTGGTTGCTGACTTGCAATGGGACATGTGACACAGGCCTGGAGCAAATCAGTAAATACAGAATTTTTCTCTTGAGATGGCAAGGGTGGGGCAGAGGACATGGTAATTACATGCTCTCCATGAGTGCTGCGTTTCTTTGTTTGCCCAAAGCAGCTTTTAAGAAAGCATTCCTAATTGTATATTTCTCATCTGTATTGCCTTTTTTGTTCCCCTCAAAAAGTATTCCCATTAAGAAGGCTTGTCATTCTTTCCATGGAATCCAACAGCAGTGGAGGGATAACAGAATCCATGGTTGGTGGATGATGATCTGGGATGCTCTCCTGGAAACCTTGACTTGTGTACTGTGACACCAGCAGTATTCAGAGACCAAAGCTCAACACAGTGGCTCTAACAAGTCACATGTTCCTAGGGAGTATGCTGCTGTCCTCTTTCTCCTTCTTCTCTAAGCTCTTCAGCTTTACTACCTCTGAGATGTGAAGAGGACTTGGAAATTGAGTGCAGGATCTATACTTTGCTGAGAATTATGCAGAATGGGACATGCTGAGAAAAGGACAACAGTGATGAATGGGGATTTTCTGCTGAGCAAAAAGCAAGAGAACTTGCCACAGCATTTGGTTGTCATCTTGGCAATGGGCAAGGGTGCCCTTGTTCCTCCCAGACCAAAAGTTTCTAGCCCTAAATCATCTTTTGACATCACCTGCTTTGCCACAGGTAGCACTGGAATCATGTGGCTGAACCCTGGAACAGTGTGAGTACTCCTTCCCCTGACAGGACCTGCTGTTTTAGAGACACTGGCTGACTTGGCTCTACCTGTAAGACCTCTGTCCACATGGTCAATGGAAGTGGAGAAGGTAGGAAAAGCTACAATGCATCTTGACAGCAAAGTGAACATGCCAGTGAACAGTCTGTTGCACAGTGCTGGAGCAAAATGGAACAGAAACCCACCTCTTTGGAAATGAGCAGCAGCCTCCAAGGCCTCAGTGTTTGGCTGTGATTTTCCCATAGATGTGTTTTTACAGCTGTGGTTAATGTGTGACTAATCCCCACTGTGCAGTAACCACACAACCACTCCTTGGAGCGGTGTGAGCGCACGGCGGGTTTGGGTCGGAAGTAGAGATGGTAACATCTGAAAAGAATACTTAAAACTGACAACACTTCTGAGCAGGGCTCTAATCATTTATGTCATGGCTGAGAAACTTGCAGCCAGGCTCCAGTATATATATATATATATGTATATGTATAACAAAAAAGACAAACCACCTCCCAAGAACAATAAACAGTTCAAAGACTTGTGTTCCCAGGCAGCGGCTATCAAACATTAACAGCACTATTTGAGCAGGAAGAGCAGACTCAACCAGCACTTTGAAGAGGGTTTGCAAACTCTCTTCTCCTCCAGTAGTACACTAATAGCAATAATAATAATAATGAAGCCACATTTTCAGTCTGAATAAAAGGCAGGTAGTGTTGCTCCGAAACAGCCACATTTTTCTCTGTGTCACCCTGAGAAGAATAGAACTCCTACAAGTTCTTGAACAATTGCTCTGTGTCATGAAGACTGAACACTCAACTGTTTCATAAAGTTATTCATAAAGGCAGCTTCAGGCCTGGATGTACTGAATGAGAAATGACATCAGGGCTGTGTGCTGCAGGTAGCTGCATGTACAGTCCTACTCTCTAAGTGACAGTCCCTGAGGGGCTGGCCAGGCCCTGGTGTCCATTCAGAGGTGGGCTTTGAAGGCCTCTGACCACGACTGAGATGATTTTTGATTGCCCACAAAGTCAGCCTTTCAGATCTTCTCCAGGTATGGATGGATAAGCAATTAGATGGGCCATCTGCTCCCTTGTTTAGACACATGCCAACTCTTTCTTTCTTTTGCTTTATTTTGAAGGGTTCTTCTAGCCTGGTTGGGGCGGGGTGGGGTGTTCAAATACAACAATGCTCTTTAATGGCCTTTTGAAATTATTTCAGCCTCAATTCTGATTGGTTTGATTTTGTTCTGCACAGACATCCTAAGCTTCAACACTTCTAAGCTTTCCTCAGCTAAGGTTTTGTGTAAGGCAGTCGGTGTGTATCTATTAGAATAACAAACTGTGATTCCTTGTGGTCACACACTGGCACCCAGCACATCCCTTAAGCACGGCAGCAGGTTCATGAACAACATATACTCATGCTTAGGGAGCATCTCCAGAGAAGCAGCCCCTTGCTCTCAGCATATACTACTTCCAAATCTGATGGGAGTCAGCTGCCAGAAAAGAGAGGTATCTTATGCAGAACCTGCATTTCTCAGCTCCTGCTGAGTTCCTGCTGGCAGGAAACTCAAACCCTCTCCTTTCAGAAGGAGATGCAACCTGGTTTGCCACATGAAGGAAACAGCTGTCCAGTCTCTTAAGGGATGGGTTCACCGGCTTTGTTTAGAGGGAGAAATGCAATGGTGGCATCAGCATAAGTTTCTTCCAGGCTGCCCCACTCCTTTCCTCAATGTCCCTGCCCTCAACCTCGATCACCTGCAGCAGCCCCAGCTCTGTGTACAGGAGGAACCCAGCTGGCTCCTGCCTATGACTTCCAGAGGTAAGGCAGGTGGGATAGGTTTTGGTGGTGGATTTTTGAGGCTTGGGGGTTTGTGATTGTTTTTCTCTGCACATCATTTTCAAATGCATTGCATACCAGAGGGGTACCACAGTTTGGGGACCCCGGCCTTGTGACACATGTTAAGCATACCACTCTCTCCCACACAGGTTCTCAGGGGCCAGGAATGCTTTGATGGTTGGCTCAGACAAGTAGGGGTTCACGCTGAGGACACTTTTGTACAACAGTGTCACGTGGCTTTGGTTAAACTGGAACAGCTGTGCTCTGGGGTCCAGGATCTATCCAAATCCTAATCTTTATTTTTAAATCACACCTATTTGTACTTTGCTGAATGCCATTTTTAAGTAGGTTTTTCTACTTTTCTTTTCTGCTTTTAAAAGTACTTAATATTTTCTGACTTTTTAAAGTTTCATGATTTAGTGATTGCCCTTCCCTTGTTCTTATTTCAATTTCCCATTAGCACATAGTTGTGTGTCCATGCAGATGCATACACATAATCACATGTATACCTATATATGTGTGAGTACACAAAGCAGAGTATATTGGTCCAAATCACCTTTTGTTATCATCTCAAAGAATGCTCCAGAAGGCTGTCCATTTGCTTTTCCATGCTAAAGGAGGAGAGTAATAAACTAGAGTAAATTTAAAAAAAAAACCCAAAAAACTGCAACAAAACAAACAAAAACCAAAATACCAACCCACCCCCCCAAAAAACCCCCCAAAAACAACAAAAAACAACCAAACAAAACAAAACAAAACCAACTGGGTAAGAAAGAGGAAGGTTTTTAACTGATCTCTCTGTTCTTTCCACAGACTACTGGCTGAAAGACATCCCACGGGCTCAGGAACATTTTATACTGCAATCTTCCTGAGCATTCAGCTTTGTATTCAGTACATTCGGATCTTTTCCCCTCACCATTAATGGAATGATTCTCAAAAGTTTTTACTATTTTCAATGTTTATACTTGCCAATTTATTTTTTCTCTTTTTCTTGTTCCCATATTATTATTTTGCCTTAATTGCTCATCCCCATCCTTGGTACTGTCCTGTACCATGAAAAGCATGCAGACAACAACTGTACAACCTGTCAGTCTGTGTTTTCCTGAGCTGAACAAACCAAATACCATTAGTTTACTGTGGGAAAAGACTCTGTTCTCCCACATAATTTGAATGTTTTTCCTCTGTTCCTTCCCAACGTGAGCTAACCCTAGACCATGTATGTGATGGTAAGCAAAGGGCTCACTAGTTCTTTGTATAATGATACCCATGATGCCAACAATTCCCTCTACTTGCTGGAAATATTTGCTACTACAAATAGCTACTACATCCTGTATTGACCTATTTTTTCCTTTCTTACAGCTACATCACACATAATTATTCTAAAATTGACTAATTCACCTAGTCTTCTCTTCCCCTTTTATTCCCAGGTTAGAGCAGAAATTCCTTTTGTTATCCCCTTCACACCTGATCTTGCAGTGTTGAAGTTGACCCTAAATGCTACTTGCCAGAATATTAATGTGTCCTTCATACTCTAAACTGTCTAGGGTGCCCAAATTCCCAACAGCAAATGTAATTCTGTGTACTTCCTTCTATGTCAGACAGTATTTAGAAAGATGTTCCCAAAATGAGGTCTTTTCTCCCTACTAACTCTATGCCTTGCAGAGCCTCCTGCTCCTCAGCTCACTCCTCACCACTTTACAATTCTTCCACTAATCCCTAGCTTCCTCCTTTTGATTATTCATTTTCTGTGTGGCACTGATAACTTGCTTTAGTCAAGTTCAATTAGAAAAGATTGCCTTTGACTGAAAAAAAAAAATCAAACCTGCTATCAAAAAGCAGGATATCTGATTAGTCAGGCACAATCTACTTTTGGTAAATCTATTTTGTGCTGTATATCATCATCCTACCTTTTAATTTCTCTATCCATCAGATCCTTTTGTAAGACCCTGCATACTGCTGAGGCTGCACTTTTTCCTTTCCTCTTTCCTTAGTGAAGACACTGCATTTAATTTTCTGCAGTAAAATTGCTGTCCTCCAACTTGAAAAACTTATTAAAAATTCTGTCCATCAGGCTTGCAGTTTTATGACCTACACACTACCCCAGAATGCTAAGTAACTATTTGGTTTTGAGTCTCTACCTCACCTCTTGCATATTTAAAAGCTTGGGGTTTGGTTTTTTTTGTTTGTCTATTTTGCAGCTATCTCAAATGGAGCAAATTTCACCCTGCACCTTCATTCCACTACTCATTTTCATCAATATACACACTAGTCCTGATGAAGACTCAGATAAGGCATTTATGAAATGCCTGGCATAGTTTTTCTTCTCAGCACCCCTGTAGAGTGGCCCTCTTTTTTCTCCTGTTCTCTATTTCAATTACAAGATTATACAGCCTTTTAGATTTGCTTTAGCTTCCCCTTTATAGGCTCTAATACAACCTGACAAAGTGAGAATTGTGAAAAGTCCTCCTTCTCTCATAGTTTGCCTTCTTTGACATTCAGTGCATTTACACCCTCCAGCTCATTTTTCCAGAACAAAGAAGGGGTCAAATTTTTCTGCCAGCCACATCCTTTGCATCTCACTTGTGAACAAGAGCAAATGTGATAATTGCTCCAGCATGGATGAAGAAGAAAGTCAGGAAGCAAAATGAACAGAAATGTGACTCAGGAAAACCCAGGCCAACCTGTGCCAAAGTACAGAGGCAAACCAGCCCTCCTGTAAATAATTCTCTCTTGGCACAACAAAACTTCTCTCAAGTGCACACTGAGATCAGAGGAGTGTTGCACTTGCAAGGATTTTCACACAGGAATTTCCCACTTCCCTTAGCGCTTCATTTTATTCCCTCCCTGCCACCTTAACTTCACACATTATCACTGACTAGAAAAGGGGAAACAAGTCTTGGTAGCCCTAAGGAGGCGAATTCACAGCTGGTAAGGGCCTGCAATGCAAACCAGCCAACTCTGATCTTACACAAGTCTTTGCCCGGTTTAAGGGACTGGCAAAGTTGGCAGGAAGTTAAAAAGCACTTTTCAGCTTTATTTAGCTATGGAAACAAGTTTTCTAAATTCAATCCTTCAATCCTTTTGCCTTATCTCAAAACTTTCTGGTTACCAAGATTCCTCCAAATGTTTTTGTTTCATTTTTTGTAAACATAGCCCCCCCATGGTTCCAGTGTAAGCAAACTCAAAATACAGTGGCCGATTTACAGAACAAAAAATAAGTTTCTTGCAGTTCAAAACCTTACAAAAGAAAATAATTGTAAAGCTGCAGTAAGACCCACACAGACAGACAGCAGCTCCTGACTTCCCTGTGTTGTGAAGGACATTTTCCTCTATTTCTGTGTTGTTCCATCTCATCCCACACAAGCCAGAGCACACCAGAGTAATTGATGTTGCACAGCAGAAAACAGAGCACAGGCCTGCTCTGTTCTCCTTCCTTGGAGGTACAATCTCCCAATTCATTTTGGAAAGCAGGTTTTAATAGAAGGCTTGGGGTTACCCTCCTGCAGTCCTCTCTGCTCTCAAACTCCTGAGGGCAGAAGATGAGGAGCAAGAGAAAGCCCTGTGGAAGATTTGCAACTTTTGTCACCATTTTGGGGATGGTGACATTCTGTACAAGGAGATATCCCAAACTCAGAACCAGCATGAAATGCTGCAGGGCTCTAACAAAGCCATTTCATTCAAGTCTCCACCGGAGTCCATCTGTGTCCCACACCAGTGCCTCAGCAAGAGCAGCTCACTGCAACCAGGACTCCCAAGGCAGGGGGGGAGGGAAGGCAGGACACACTCTTACCCTTCAAATGCTGAACAGAATCTCTGTGTCTTCAGCCCCAAAATTCAGTTCTGTAACCCAAATTCCTTAAAGACTTAGGCGGTCCTAACAACATCTACTTTTTGAAGTATTGCACACATCAATGTTCAGACAGATTGTGTCAGACACATTCTTGCCAAAATGCTGTTTATTGCAGTATACCTTTACATGGCATACAGATAACCCAATGTTTCATCTTCTGTCAGAACTCATATTTCATGTGTACCACTTAAATAACACAGAATGTCATGTTTGTTTCACAAACTGTCAGTTAAGACTACCAAAATATACAGTTTTTTTCCTTTCCCCCTAACAAGGTTGTGAGGTACAACTGAATTTTACTACTTTACCTTCCTGTGCTTTACAAGAACCTTTTCATAGATCGACCTATCAAACATTTCTACATTCCTATACAAAGCAAAGAATTACAGCTGAAATTAACACCATCTGGTCATTGCATTAACCTATAAAAATTCATTCAGTAAAAAAAAACCAAAAACAAACAACCCAAAACAAAAAAAAAAAAAAAAAACAACTGAAAACAAAACAACCCTAACAAAAAAACATAATGGTTGTTGCAGCTTTACTTAAAAAAACAGCCAGCTACACATTTGCACAAGTTCTCCATGTGCATAAAGAAGAGTTTGGAATCAAGACATTTTGGGTTTTTTTCTTGTGTTTGCAGAGAAGGCACCAATTTTAGCTGCATGGCAGCTCAGGAGTGTTCTATACTTCATTTAAATTACACAGGTTTTTAAGTTTGTCTGTTAACATGCAACATTTGTACCAACTGTTGCAATATTGTCCAATATACTCCGATCGTTCCCTCTGGCTCAACAGTACAAATATTTACATCAGTTGTAAACACTCCTCCACCCACCCCATACCTTCTGCACTGAGTGATGAGGAACTGAAGTGGCAAGAAGCTTCCCAAAGGCAGAGCAGAAGTAAGGCTTGCACAGAACACCACACTCGTGTTCGCTCGGTTTGAGATACTCTGGAGAACTCCAGACCCCCAGTGAGGCCCCAGTGCCTGACATCTGACAGCACACTGACCACACACAGCTTCAGGCATCCAGACTTTGCTCAGGAGGTGCTTTTCTGCCCTTACTAGACTGACATCCCTGGAGTGGCTTCTCTCCAAAGTGCAGGAACAGCTTCCAAGGAGCCGCTCCGGAGTAGCGAGAGTCAAGCACACCAACTGTTGTATCTGTTTAAGGCCACCTACACTCAGCCTTCCCCAGGCTCATTTCAGATGCTTCTCTACTCCTTGGCTGCAGTCATGACGTGCTGCTTCCCACCTCCCAGCCCTGTGTGCCACGGCACCCTGTGGCACAGAGGGCAGTTCCGAGACAACCACGGTGAGTGGAGGTGCCGCAACACGCCGCGCTCACCTGGGGCTGCACGGGGCAAGGTCACCTACAGCAGGACAGCCAGCCTCGACTCAGCACCTGGGAAAGGGAACGTCTGAGATGAGACTGCTCGGAAAGTTCTACTTCTTACCTAAGCCTTGAGAGAGAGAGAGAGGGAGGGAGGGTAGTGGGACAGCCCAACACTGTTGGTAAAACTAACTCTCCACTTAGTTTTGGGGTTTGCTTTTTCTAGTGTATGTACCAACTGCTTAGGAGCTGGTTCAGAGTATGCAATAATGCTTCCAAAATATAAGTTACTTTAAACCACCTGACAGTCATTTGTTTACCCTGCCCCTCACACCTCCTTCTGGCAGAGATCAGGTTCAGCTTGATGTTTCATAGGTATTAAGTGCTCCAAATATAGCTGTCAGAAAGAGCTGGAGGATAGCAGTGTACCAAATGTCTGCCCAGCACAGCCACTTGTTACACTCAAAACGCATCTACGAGTTAAATAGGAAGGATCCCTGCTATACAGAATTTGAGCACTGATAATTGGTTATTCTTGCTAGCCCTTTCCCTAAATACCAAGAGTTTTATATATACAGTGCTCCCTTATCTTCTCCCCACCGCCTGTCCCAGCAGTCTTTAGATAAACCAAAGTGAGTTTAGGAACTTGCAGTTCCNGTGCAAGAAAGCAGGGAATGTTCAATGAATCCAGATCTACTCTGTAGTTTAAAAATTTCCAATGGCAAAGTGGTAAGGGCAAATAACCCAATGATCATATGGCTTAAGTTTAATGCAAAGCACACTAGGAGGTCCACGTGCAGGGAGAGAAGAGTCCAAGAAAGATGGAATAAGAAGTGTCCTGAAGATCAGTATTTATGCATAGAATTCCTCTTGTTTGTGTGGTTTTTGGTATCCTCCATTAGACTGCTTTGGTTCATCCAGTGAATAGCTGCCTTCATCTTTTTTCTTCATTCTGTACAGCATAAATGCAACTAGAAACACTGCAAACACCAAACCTACAAGTCCTCCAGCAATAACACCTGAAAGGGGAAAAAAAGACACAGATTACTCTAGATGCCATACCAGATAGTGCTACTATGATTTTAAGTTTCAGATTGTTTCTCACCTGTCCCTGGCTTAATGATTTAAATTAATTTGTCCTTCTGTCCCCTCCCAAACCAAGCACCATTACCAAGCACCTGCTCAAAAACAACAGCAAGTCCTAGGGACAGGCATCTCCCACTGGGCCATGCTGCAAAGCACACAAGGCTGTGTGTTCAACCCTGCTAACTGGGTTGAGGCAGCAACAGAGAAATTTTACTGCAATTTTTCAGGAATGAAGGAAGAGGTTTAAACAAAGTTGCAGATAAAGCAGCCACTGCTAGCTGCTATTAGTAGACTAGTATTTGCCACTGTTAGGGTTTTGACAACGCAGAATCATCACCCTCATTTCAGAGGTCTAACATAAAATGTTGGCTTCCTTGCTCAGAACTGCAGCTTCTGCTGCCTAGAGACTCCTACAGGAATCTGCTACTACCAACTAGAAATCCAAAATATCTGGTACCTCCAAGAACTTCTTTTCTGTCCATAATTCCCGAGGCTCCTGCTGCTTTGGCATTCCTCTCAGAGTCAGCCAGTACTTCTGAATTCTGGGTGGGGACAAAATCGTCCTCTTTAGTCAAGATGAAGTCTCCCTGTTGGGACATATAAGGTAGGTTATTCATGTTTCTCATTCATGTCTGTTTCTGGACACTTTCCAGCACATTGTTTTTCTCATCTAAAACCCTCCACCAACATAACCTATTAAACCAATCACTGCTTCTGACAAATTAACACCCATTCCCACCAAACCAACTTACTACCTGCTACTACAGGCATCTCCCTGGAAAGGGTGAACTATTAGTCCTCACCGGGTCCCCAGAGCCATCTTCAGAAACCTCCTCATGTGTAGGAACGACATCCTCTGGAGCCGTGGCCGCGGCGGTGGCACCGATGTCTCCCTCTCCATGGGCAGTGGAGTGGGGCTCAGGCATGTCCTTGGTGTCTGGCACATCAGAGCTGGGGATTTTAGGTTCAAGCTCACGGACCACAGCAGAGGCTTCTGAAGGAGTCACATGAACCACAGAAGGAAAGTGAGCAGTGGGGCTTCTCACTGTTGTTGTGACTATATGGCTTGTTGGCTTCCCATCAGGTGAGCCCAGGATGGATACTTCATCCTTCACAGGTACAACTGGTTCCTCTGTCACTAGATTACTGGTTGCAGAAGGAGATATTACTTCCTTTTCAGTTCTGCTCTCAATCCCAGGAAATGGCTGCTCACTGAAATCCACTGGTGCTGCCAGTACTGAGGAATTAGTTGATTCTCCTTGGATTCTCCAGGTGTGAGACTGTTCAGTCAGGGGACCTGCAAAACAAACAAACCAACAAAAAAATATTATCCTTGGCCAGTTTAGATGCCTATTAATAGTATCTTCACGACACTGGTCTAAGGAGGATGCTTAACCTTCACTGTCAATTTTCATGGTAACAGCAGTTCAGTTTGTAATTCCTCATCCTTTTCGGTGGAATAAAGAAGGGACAGACCAATGTGCTACCAAGAAATATTTTGTTAGTCATCTGCTTCTCCCCAGGGCAAAAGTGCCTGTCTATTTGTGGTGAGGTGGACAAGGGAAATCTGCTGTACACTGGTTCCTCAGGGTGGTTATCTGAGTCTTTTCCTATAAGCACTTTTATTTAATTCAGAGCAGTCACACTTTCAAGTCCATACTGCATTTGCCACTGATTTCAGAGTCTTAATTTCTGCAGAGTTTAAAATACAAGCTTGTGGCTGGAAGGAAGCAGAAGGATAGCATGTTTCAGCTTTCAACAGCTTGCTCTTTTCTCCCCAACATCCCCTCAACTTCAGTACTGAACACCAAGAGTCTCTCTCATGCAGTTTAGCAATTATTTTTATAGGCTTTTTCCCCTACCCTAAATCGTCTTTATCACTTACAAAAAAACTATGGCTCATGGGAACATGCACATCTGATGACAGATAAAGTCTGCACTTGATACATGTTGGTAGGCTGGGGTTTACACATCCTCAAACACGCTTCATAACACTCTTCACACAACACCTCACATTAGCAGTCACATGGAGTCTACCTCTGCTTCTGCCCCCTTTCAAGTCTCCTACAGCTCATTTTCTACTAATTGTTAGTATCTCAAGGAATACAAGATTAATAGACTAGGCTGTTTCTCTGTTCCCAGCTCTCATATTCTGGGGCGGGGCTGTATATGTGAATTGCTCCCTCTACCCATTTTCACCTGGGGGCTTACTGGGATCTCAACTGCCACATCCTACAAGGATCAAGCACTGCCAGCACAAGTGCTAATAACTCACCTGCACCTGAACCCGAGAACGCGTCGTCTTCATCACCAGAAGAATCAAGGTCCTCAGGGGGAAGGTTCAGATTTGTAGTTTGCTTTAAAGAGAAGAGGAATAAAAAGCATCAGCGATGAGATTGAAGTGATCAGGTTGCTTGCACAGAGTTCTGTAGGGGTTCCTAGAGGTCACACAAACTTTTCTGTTCAGATTGCATTTTTTCATCTTCCCTCATTCCAGCTCCCCTCCCCAAAAGAGTAGCTCTGGTTAGTACGCTTGGTGTTGGAAAGGTCAGTCTTGCTGTCTCCCTTCTCTGCACTGCTTCCAGGCTGCAGTTGCTTTGGGAGAGAAGAAAGCCAAGAATCCATTCAGTGCTGCATCCTGGTAGCAGGCAATGCTCAGTTCTTACCCGCCTCTGTCAGGTGCTGACTGTTTGTGTCTGCCCCATGTACCAACCACTCCATCTGCAAATCACTGCACCAATTGTTTGGAGCAGAAGGGAAGGGGAAGCAAAGTAGTTTGTCTTCTTTCCCTTTGTGACTCAAGTACTGTTCACATATCTGAAACTACAGCACCTAGCTGGAAAGAGAATCAAAGTCCCTTTTTATTAAGTGTGAGCACTCAAAGTAAGTCCAGAGAGCCAGCCTTCACTGTAGGAGAATAAGCCCTGAGCTTTCTCCATTTACGCTCCAAGGAGTGCGCTAACCAGCACTGAAATTCAGTTGCTGAAACAAGAGGCCAAACCTCTGTTCTATGGCACTTGTTTGTCAGGGCATATCAAAGCTATTCAGGATCTCCAAAGATCACAACACTCTTTTAGTGTTTACTAATTACAGAATTATCACTTCTTGCATCTCATTGGCCTGTGCTGTATACACTTACTGCTCCAATCACTAAAACACGCCTGACTCTCAGCTCATGACTAGCCTCAGGTTTTATTTCTGCAGGGCTGCCAGTACCTAACCAGTCATTTTCTCTTCTCAGATTTCAAACCAAAGCCCCATAAGTCACTTCTTCCAAATTTCATCTTTTTGACATCAAGCTACATTCCCTGTTTTCACAAATTTTGACTTCTATCCCATCCTCAAGCCACCTTTGTCACCCCTTTCCGAACTGCCATCTGCAAGTTTTGATGTCGCATTGAATCATCCAAGCTGTGGGGTCCCTACGATCCCAAGAAGTGCAAAGTCTCGTTTTATTATGTAAAAAAAGGACATATATTCTTGCCAGCTTTGCAGCCAGGCCCACTGTATTTCTCTAGCTTGCATTAACATAGTGTCACTTAAAAGTGAATATAACATTCATCCTTGTCCCAGGAAGAGGTTAGCCAGCACCAGTACGTACTGTCAAAACAATCCAGCTCTGTAGTTGTCACTTTATGACCTACAATGGATGTGTTTATTGGTCCTATCTCCTTCTTATTCTCAAGATACCAGGTTTATCCAGTTTTCTCTTCCATCCTTAATACCTTATCCATTCCCCACATTTCCACAGAACTAGTTTCCAAGGTGGTTAACTAGCCTATTAGATTCCACCTCTCTGGAGACAAGTAACTAAGCTGCCACCAGCCTATTCAGCGCCAAGATCTTACCCCTTCTAGGCAATTACTGCAGTTATATGAATTTTTTTTTAATAACAAGAAACTAGGAACAAAAACTCCTCATATAGACATACATTTTTTAGCTCTTTTCTTCCCTACTGAAAATAAACCCCCAAAGCACTATTCCTTAAGCTTCTGCAAGCATACTTCTAGAGTGAATTGCCCTTCGATCTCTTGCTTAAGTGCAAGCCATGAGGTAATTTTGATTTTTAGATTTGTCCCTGCTTGTTTGCACTGTGCTTTTGCACCCTTCCACAGAAAGTAGGTCAGATAAGTACTTCCCGTGTGTTTTCCTTCTTGTGTCGACGGGTGGTGACTCACACCGGCTGATCTCACTACACTTCAAATATTAAAGAGTACGAACTGTTGGTGCATAAAGAATAAAGAAAGAACTGCCGGGCTGCCCAAACTCGGCTCCCTCGTTCAGAAGGTAAGTGAGGCCTTAGAAATTGCACCATTTTTGTTGATGGGGGTGGGGAACAATTTTTCTCCCTCACTTCTCACACCAGCAGTGGCAAGCACTGACAACCCTTTGTTCTTTCACTCAACCTGGCTGAGTGCAAAAAGGGCACGTGTTGCTAAAGGTGGGGTTTGCCTTCTCCTCCCAGTGGGAAGACTTCCTTGAAGCAGCTAGAAAGTACTCTCGAGCTTTTTATTGAAGTAAGGGACTGCCAATACAGCTTAAGATTGTATCACCATACACCTTCAGCAAGGATTGAGGCTACCTTCCCCCCAAATCTGAATATTCAGGGGTAGCTCATACAGGTTTCCAGCAACACCCGGACAGACTGATCATATGCAGACATCAACAATCCTCCTGAAAGGATCACAGCCTATCAAGAAATAAAATGGCAACCCCTGATCTTGACTATTGAGCCTGCACCCCTTCCCCTTGAGGGGTTAACAGGTGAGGCTTGTTCAGTTTTGCCACACCTCCTTTGCTCTTAAGGAGTGTGTCCAGCCACCCTACCCTTACACCTCCCCTCACACCTGAGCTCTGAGCCTCTTCCCAGGCTGCTGCAAGCTCTGCTTCTTCACAGCCTTTGCTGTACCCATTTGATTTCCATATCTGAGCAGGGATACTGAGAGAAGATACTTCTCTCAGAGGAGAGGAGCCCAGTGCAGCCCAGTCTAAACCAGTGGACACACAACAGTGTTCCAGGGCAGAGCTGTCCAGCAGCTGCTCAGCACCCGCCCTCCAAACACCAGAGCAGACTCCGACCAGCCCGAGTCCCCTGAGGCTGGCTGCCACACTTAAGGGAATAACAGAAAGCATGAATCAGCCTGCTTTCCACAGTTCTGTATGAGAACTTAGTGAAGTTACATGTCCCAAAGGGTCTTGTTCCCAGCTGCTTCTCTGGGCATTGTGGCACCTCCCTTTGACCAGGCAGTTTGAGGCTTGGCATCTGAGAGGGACTTTCTTTGGCCCAAATACTCAAGGGACAGTGTAGGATCATGCACATGCAGATAGCAGGCATAATACCCACAAAGTGCTGTAATCTCATGACATCATCCAATTTCATGACACACGAGCATTAAGGAACATTTGCCCAATTTATGTAACAGTATGATTATATAAAAGCTACATTTCTCGCTCCATAAATTACAGCTTCAATGGGCATAAAAGACGGTAACCTCCCCACAAAATACAAGTACCTCAGAAAGGCCATGCTTCGGTAATGATCTGCTGCTGATGGATTTCAGACACAGCAAGGTTAGAAAACACTGACTCAGGATAGTGTTGGAAGGGACTGAACTAATTTGGGTTTGCATCAGGAAGACAGACTGTGCTGTTCAAACAACAAACACCTCATGGTCAAGGTTTTTCCACGACCTTTTACTGAAGCTGACTTACACCAATGGGAAAGGTTTTGATTAGCCAAGAGGATTAGGGGCACAGAACACTAGGTTATGCTGTCATACAAAAGAGCTGAAAGTAATTCCAGCTTAAAAAAACCTTACTCTACCTTTCAGACAGTGGGTCCTTGGAAGGATCTCTGATGGTATCTCATGTATTTTAACCAAAAACCTTTACATTCTTTTTGAGCACCTACAACATGTTGCTTTTTTTACCATTTAACAAGCTTGTATGGTTTTGTTGGGGTTTTTTCCCAACCAGTTCAGACAACTGGTCAGAAATACTTCTCCAGTCCTTTTGATTTGCTGTCACTGAATTCAGTTGCATGTGAGGGGTAAATTTTTTAACTGTATTTTTGATATGCTTAAACCAGCTCTCATCAACCAGTGGAAGACCCTCTTCCACAAGGATGAAAGCAGTCTGTTTAGGGGAAACCCTGGGGTGACTGCTAGCTCCTGCTCTTGCTGAGCACTGTATTGTTGCAGAACAATAGTTATTCAGTTCTGCTGGGACAACCAGAAAGCTGCTTAGTGGCATCTTCAATTTAATCAACAACGGGCCAGGCTTTCACAACTCATTAGCAATATTATTGGATGCAGAAGGCTGGCATAGTCCAGACTTTTTTTTTTTTTTCTTAAAGTATCATTTTGAACTATTCTTCAGTCTTCATCTTGGTCAGAGTCTCAAAACATGAGTCTTTCTGGGCTTATCCCATCAGCTGCTACAGAGCTCCCTCCTGCCACAGCAAAGATCTGAAGCACTCTCTCATGATGGGGGGAGATTTGTAGTTGATTAGTTGATCTAACCCTGCCCCAACTGGGAACCACATTTATTTAATTTGATACACACAAAAGCAAAGAGCTTTTCTCAAATTGCTCTTTGAGGTAAGCAAAACCACTGACTTTGCCACAAGCTGCTACAAGCCCTTAACTGGATTAAGGATGATTTGTAGCCAACTCTTATTAATCCAGTTAGTGATCTGCAGTGTCAAAAACACCTGAAATCCTCCATTATCTGAATAAAGCTGTTAAATTTGCACATTTATTTCTCCTAATAAATCCTTCTTACTCAGCTGAAAAAGAATGTAATGAGCTCTCCCACCTCAAACTCCTCCCTAACCATCCTGCAAGAGTATTCCAACTGCATGGAAAGGAAAACCAATAGCTTGCTCCTGTTTAAGAGATATATAAGAGCAAGACAATAATTTGCCCTGTAATGTGGCTACAATAGAGCATCTAGAAGAATACTTTCACAAGGATTTGAACAATTAATTCTTAAATAAACGCAAACAGAAAGGTTTGTCTTTCACCTTTTCCTATACACTGAAGAGAAGAAATGCTATCTGAGGCAGAGCAGCCTGAAGAGCTTCTAACCTCAAAGTAATACTGTTATTAGTGTGGGGGGAAGACAAAACCACCTGCTGAAGGAAACTTTAGCTTTGTTAAACCTTGATATTCTGCAGTTAATAGCCCATGCACAATTAACTCAAATCCCAGATGTTCATGATCAGAGACAGCATAAATAGTTAAGGGGGAAAAAAATTACGGAAAAAACCACCCAAAATAAAAACAAACAAACAAACCAACCAACCCACACGCCCCCCCCAAAAAAAAACCCCCCACACCCCAAAAAACCCCCCAAAACCCACCCAACCCCTATAAAATCCCCCTTCTTTTACAGACATACAGACTCTGGAATTAAGTTGGCCACGTAGACCTCCTCTTTTAACAGTCAGCCATAAATTCTGGAATAGCAGAAAGAGAGCTGATGCTTTTATATGGCAAGTCAAGAGTGAAGCTTGCATGCAAGCCTGTTACATCAAAACCCAGCAGCAGTGTGGCACCACCTCACTTAAATTCTCTTGCAGTTGTTTCTCCTGCTACTCCACTAATTCAAAATAAACCCTGGTGCTCCTTGGTGATCATGTAGGTAATGAAGTATTTCTTTTCCTAGAGGAGCCAAAGATTCAGACTAACAGCACAGGCCAAAGGGTACAAAGAGCTACAAACCACCCCACAAACAGTCCAGGGGCTGGACAGAAAACATTTAAGCAGTTTTTTAATCACTGGCTAGTGTTCCAATCAAGGACTGCCTTGATGACAGGGGTGCTGGAACTAGGTGATCTTTATGGTCCCTTCCAACGTAAACCCTTCTATGATTCTACAAACTAAGTCACCAGCACTCTTACTTACACCCTGTTTCAGGTGGTGGTGCTCCCCTGTGCCCTCAACAAACCTTTTGATGTGTATCATCAAGCTTCAGCATCCCCACCCTTGCATCCATCAGTCTGTATCACCTGGAGCAAGGCTAGTGAGTGGCTCAGAGGGTGTTCCTTCCAAAGAGAAGCAAGTGGAAAGCAAAGGATGCTTTCGCTCAGCAAGGCAAGCACCCTTTTAGCAGAAAGGGGTAAGAAAGCCAGTTAATCTGGCTGCTTGTCTATCAGATCATTATTAGTGTAAAGAAATATGGAAAATCTTGGTTGATTGCATTCTTACTGGCCTCCTCTTCTATTTTTGCATAGTTCCTCTCACACATCACCACCTTAAAGGGAGAAGTCCTGGTTGTGTTTGAACTCCCAGATCATCACACAGTAGCTTCCTCTTGGCACTCAGCTCTCAAAGGCAGTGAAACACCTTCCAGTAGCTGCTCAAAATAGGATGAAAGTTCTTAGGATCTATTCCACTATGGGCAGAACAAAACAGCCTCCAGACTGCCCACTGTTCACTAGGCTTTGATCCTCCTTTTCTTCCAGCTGCAGGAGAATACCCTGATCCTTTGCACAAGATGCAGTGGCCAAGGAAGAGCATCCAGCTACTCCACAGGCAGAGCAGCCAGTGTCCCAATGATTCTAGAGGCTCCACACTATTGCCCAATCAGCTTTACATTTTCTCCTAGAGTGACAGGGCAACTTTTTTAATTAAGTAGGGCAGAAACACAGTAATCAACATGCCAAGAGCAAAAATGAACCAGCCTGTCGCCATCAGGTTAAGTTTCATGTTGTACAGCAGGGCCCTTTTAACTCCCACCTCCCACAAGAGCAATCAATTCAGGCTTCCTGGACCATCCCCTGCATGTCTGTTTGTGCACTTTCATGGTGAACCAGACCAGGGAACTGGTCTTGTTAAACTAAATAAAAAGTAAAAAAAAAAAGCTAAGAAGAAAAAA
>VXBQ01000290.1:233819-247632 GCA_013400175.1 Phainopepla nitens | reverse complement strand
AAAAAACCCAACCAACCAGAAAAAAACCAAAGAAAGTAAAAAGGGAATAAAATATCATGCAAAGAATTTTCCAGCAGGACCAGTTTTCCAATCCTACTCAGTGCATGAATGCACAAGTGTTTGTGTTGGCACAGGGCAGAGCGTGGCAGCCAGGGCTGCCTAAGCATTCACAGAGACTCACAGCCTGCGTTCTGGGATGCTGACACTCATTCCCCAGCCTGCCATGCATTATGGAAATGCACATCACCAGACTGCAGGCAACACACAAATCAGAGGCTGACTCAGAGGGCCACACAGGTTCATACAAAAATGAGCAAGGACAGGGGCTGCAGGGAGAGTTCTCTTCTGCAGTGTTTGCTCACGAGGGACAATGTGTGTGCCAAGGTCTGACAGCAGTGCTTTCCAGTCCTCCCTGTCCTCCTGGGAGTAGGAACACGCAGTAGCAAAGGCTAGGCAGATGTCTTGTTCAAACGGGAGCAGTTCTGCTTTCATCCTGGGCCACCTGAACTTTACAGGAGGCCCAGTGCAATTGCCATTTATTCCTGGACAAGGAGTACATTGAACATCCTTCATCAGAGGGGGCTGAGCAAAGCTGGAGTCCCAGAGGGCTAGGATTCCTCAGCAGGGGAAGCTCATGACAGCAGGGACAGCACACCAGCTGTGCATGGGAGTCCCCTGTGCCAGGAGTGCACAGAGCACCGAGCCAGTTCTGAGGCACAAGAGCTCAGCTCCTCTCAACTCCCTCTCAGCCAGCTCCACTAGAAGTCTGCTCAGTCCCTCAGCAATACAGAGAAGCGAGTTACAGCCTGTGCTCCTGCTTTTTCACCTGGACAATATATCAAACAAGTAGGTTATTACACACTGCTTTCACTCACACCAACCTGCTCCCTCCAGTCAAGCAATGCAGCCCAGGCCAAGGACTGATCAACACATCCACAGATGTGGCACACAACTTAACTCTATCAGCGACAGGCTGTCACAATACAGCCAAAAGTGGGGTCTCTTTTGTCTCCCACGTTCAAGGCAGCCTGTGCTTTGAAGATGCAGTCTAATGAGAAAGCTCATTTCCCTGCAGCTAGTCTCATGAGAAGCAGCCAGTTCAGTTTTAAGTTATAAACCACCTTTCTTTAAAGATCCTTCCCTGCAGCTCTTTAACATACTTGATAGTTCAGGCATTTGTTTCTTGAGCTAGCACAAGAAAGCCACATCCAATGTATCAGCTCAAAGGGTTGTGCAAAGTAGGTGCAGCTCACTGAGGCCATCCATCCTGGGAAATTAATTTCAATCTACTTAAGCTGACTTGAGAGATGAGCAGTGAGCTGCCTAAGTCAAGACTAGGCAAACCTAGCTTGTGTTAAAACCCTCTGACTGAAGTCACCGGCACTTCTTACCTCCTAGTGTAGCAAAACCAGCAGAGAAGATTCATTCTTACAGCAACAGCCACTTCATCTGCTTGTTTAGAAAGGAACAGACCAGGAACTGCTTGGTTTCAGGAGAGGCTAGAGGTGGGCCACTGATCCATGAAACCTGACACAGTAAGGCTAAAGAGGGGAGCATGCTGGCAGGCAGAAAATCTTTATGAAATGGAAACCTATGCAGCAGAGGACTCTCACAGCCCAAACCACAATACCCATGCATACTGGTAACCACAGCACAGATAAATCTGACCCTCTTGCCAGCAGGAGAAATTAGAACTGACAGTATCTAAATACCTGCTGCCTTTTCCTCATGCACACATGAAGCCCCTGCTGTAGAGTTCAGGTGAGAAAGAGCAACTCACACACGGCATCAGCAGCCACAGCCACTTTCAATAAGAGACTGGACTTTGCAGTGCTGCCTCCAGCACATTTAAACACACTGAGCTTATGCCTTCAGCATTCTTTGCCAATTATTCCCAACCTGTGGTGGAGGTAAATTCCTTTCCTTGCCCCGTCTCTTGACACCCACCCTGTTTAGCGATCAGCACTGAGGACTGTCATTGCAGTTAAACTTGCTACAGAACTAGAGTTTCTGACAACAGTGGACTTCAGGTTGCCTGAGTGCTCCTTAACAGCATGTGTGGGCTGGAGCAGCCAGTCTCCTCTCTCCACACACCTGAGAAACCGCCCAGCTCCCAGTGAAGCAGACCAGTTGGCATT
The DNA here is from genome assembly GCA_013400175.1 of Phainopepla nitens. Taxonomy (NCBI): domain Eukaryota; kingdom Metazoa; phylum Chordata; class Aves; order Passeriformes; family Bombycillidae; genus Phainopepla; species Phainopepla nitens. Next base: position 245,494 of record VXBQ01000290.1, on the reverse strand, counting down.
ACAGCCCTGAGGCTGCTGAATGGAGGCCAAGGCCGCGTTTGGAGGGAGGAGCCGCAAACAGCGAGTGCCCCCACTTGTTCCACTTGAGCCTGGCTTCTCCCAGCAGCCCTGTGAGCTCCAAATGGTCAGCATGGGGCTGTGCCACGTGCCAGGACACCGAGAGGCTCAGCCCTGCACGCTCCTCCTGCCGAGGCCGCGGCTGCAGGACACAGCACGAGCCTGCAGCACTCAGCAGAGGCAGCTCAGAGACTTTGGTCCCACAGGAGCACAACTTGCTCTTGTCATCTTCAGCCACTCAGCTCAGGAAGTCCCAGCTCAGAAATCAGAGGTGCGGCTATAGGAAAGCAAGATGTGGTCTGTGGCATCTGAAGTCTTCAAATTAGGGTGGTGGCAGCCTGTGCATCGCTGATGTCTCTCAGCAGCACCAGAACATGTGTGCCTCTGGCCTAGGGAAGCCTGTTTCCTGGAGACAAATTCTGTGCAATATGGCTGGTAGAGCTACTACCCATTTCAAATGAGCTCCATGCCAGCTTTTACATGATCAGCAAACTACCGCAAGCACTGCTACAGCTGCACAAGTGCTCTGACCTGAGCAGATGTGGTCCCAGAAGTCAAAAACCATCTCATCACAATGCTACACAGTAATCTGAGGGGGAAAGAAGCTGTTCTGCTTCACCTGAGGAAGGGAAGTCAACATGCAGCCAAGAACAACTGTCAGACAAGAGTAAATGCAACAGCCTTCAGTGTGCAGACACAAGGATAGGAAAAGACTCAGGTTCTTATCTCAAGAGTTTCCCTCTTCCTCATCCTGAAGTCCAGCAATCACCTAATGTGAGATATGCCAAGGAATTAGGAGACAAAGCTCTAGGATTTCTTGAAGGATCACAGAAGCATTTTCAGTCTATTACTGATACATGTTTCTAATTTAGCAAATTGTTTGCAGTGCTATACTAAATTAGTGAAATCCAAGTTTCAGATAAAAATCCCTAGTGTACCAAACTAAGAGCTTGTACTTAGGGCAGGACTTGTGGTTCCTAGCAGCTAGGATGTTGTGTAAACCTCAGTAGAAAGATGAGCTTGCAACCCTGGAGTACCCAAAGGTCTAAGCTAAAGCCATCGGTAAACTTAAGTGAGACTACTTAACTTACAAATACTTGGCCTTACAACAACAAAAAAAGGTGACCAGGTGTTCCAGCTAGTTACACAGAGTTACAATGGAACTGCCCAGATAATGTTTTATAAGAGGATATATCCTACAGCAACCGGATATGCACAAGACAACAAAAGTACCTTCTATTTGCTTACACTTCAGTGACAGAAACACCTGCCAGTTGCAAGGCCTGTTGCTGTCAAACTGCTTTAGCTTCCCAGCTGATCTGCTCACAGTCTAACTTACAGAACTTACATCATCTCCTTCACATCATGACAACAGCCCAAGCTGCAGCAACCCAAGACAAGGCCTTCTTGATTGCTTTTGTGAAAATTCCACATTTTCTTCAGAGGGATGCACAATGAAGGCTCTAATGCTTGTGAAATTGTTTTTTGCTAACAACCTGTATTTTCCATACACACATCCCAGACATGTGTTCCCTTGGAATGCTGTATTTCACTATAAATCTCACACTCAGCTTCTCAGTTGCAGCATCACCATCAGCCCTTTCAAGCACAAGCCCCACTGAAGAGCTGATGGATCAAGGGACTGGAAGCACCCAGAAGGAGCTGCCTGGCTTGAACAGGCACCAGTGCAATCTCTCTCTCATGTGTGCACACCAGATGGCAGGACCAGGGACATCCCAAAACACGATCCCTTGGTGCTGTGACTTGTCAGTCTGGCACAGAAGACCTTGACTATCTGCAAGGGAGCTACAGAAGTGAAACTTGGGCAGCAAAATGAGCCAAGAGTTGGCATTCCACAGCACCTTTCTGATCTGGTCATAGCTAAGCTCCAATCATTTCTAAGGGACTCTGTTCTTGCACAGCAGGGCTCACAGCAGCCAGCACCAGTCTGTTACGAATGAACTCATTAGTCACAGTCAGTGGCTGGACTGACACAGACCATGCAGGCAGCTTTACATTTTGGGTTTGATCCAATGCAAGGCAGTTCCTGCATCTTGGCAGGTCTTACACTAGCACACAGGACTCAGGGATCCTTGTGGAGCTCCAACTCAGTACATTCTACGATTCTTGGTGTTCTTTTTATGTTTGTTTCTATGGCTCACCCTGCCAGCTTAGATCTGATGAAATCAAGTATGTCCCCACATTATGAGGCATGCTATCACATTTGTTTTATCCACAGGATCTCAGTGTTGACTAAGCCAAGGTTGTTTATAATGCAGAAGTCATCCCTAGTAACAGATGCAGTCACACCACCATGACTAAGCCATTCACTAAAGGACTGAAACATCTCCATCACAGTGCAGGAGGCACTTCTCAGATCAGGAATACCCTGTTCCCCTATCCCAAGAGTTTCTTAAAGAGGCACTTTCAGCATTACCTCCTCTTTCCACAACAGCTGCTCCTGAAGAAAACAGCCCCTTCCCAACAGCTCCTAAAGAAAAGCATCATGCAAGTGTTTTGGGTGCTACTGGTCTTCTTGGAATAAGCAGCAGTAGCTCAGATGGTCTCTGGGCACAGGCTGGAGCACATTTCACTGAGTTATTCCAAGGTAGAACAAAGTTCAGACTGCATGGATTCCCTCTGAGAAACATGTGTGCTTACAACCACTGGAGCACACAGCCAGGGATCTGCCCATGAAATGGCACAGATGGAGCTCACAGTGCTTCCTCCTTGGACACTAATGGTCCCTGTGCTCAGGTTCACAAAAGCATTGCTAATCCTACAAAGTTCTAACAGCAGTTGCTTACTGAGAGCAGTTGCCCCATTCACAGTTAAATCATGCAACACCTCAGTTAGGTTATGAGAGCTGACTGGTGCACTTCCATGCTGAGTCACGAGGGTGTTGAAGCATCATTTCAGTGATGAAGCACCAAATGAAATCCTCCCATCAGAAACAGTCTTAAAAAAACCCCTGCTGCTTCAGTTGTGCTCCAGTCACCTATTGTTTCACTCATTTAATTAACAGACATTAGGCATTTCTTGACCAAACATCTACTGGATTAAACTAACTCTGACCTAGTCACCCAGTTACACTGTTTTGTACCACATCTGTACAGAAGAACCCTGAATAAGGGACTGTTACAAAGGCAAGACAAATCAGAGCCTCCTTTTGATCTCAGCTGTTATCTAAGTCTCACCTGATGCTGCCATTTTTGGGCATACAGTTTGCTCACCTGTCTTCCCCATGGCCTTCTTTCAGAGCAGCCACCAAATCAGGAGGAGAGGTTTAAGTTTAGTGGGAGATGGTACCATGTTTGCGCACTCTGGATGCTCTCCTGCCTCATATGGGCAACTGTGAGATTTTAAGTTGTGATTTGGATATCCCTGTGTTTTACACATCTATACTGTGAAGAGACAAGAGACACCACTAATGCCACCGCCGATAGCCTGACAGGCACCACAAGAATTCAATAAAACAGCACTAAAGCTGCAAGGCAAGTTGAGTGCTTTACTACCAAGTTACTCCTAGCACAGCACGACCCCTAGTTCAAACCAGTTTCTGCCAAACGGTACCATCAGCTTAGCCAAGATGCAACATAACAACAGATCAAACTGGTAAGACACTGTTCAAACATCACTAAATTGAAGACATTTCATATATATGAATAAACCTCTGGGTCTACTCACTGACTACCAACTGCAGCCAGCACATTATCCCTCTAAATAAAGCAGAGCATGAAATGCTGAAGGACCACTTTAAGGGCCAAGTCAAAAAGCACAGGCTGAAACACTGGCATGTACCAGCACCATCACAACACTGAAAGCTGTCTCAGGCGTGTAGTATTCACCTCACAATCCTCAGCTGATGGATTACACAGGACTTCTCACACAATTGTACTTGCTCATCTCTCTGAAGCATCCAAAATAGGTTCAGTCTCCAACAGAAGAGTTGTGATCCTCTGTTGTGAACTTTCAGTTTCTTTTACTGGATGCTGCAGTTTTCTCAACTTCATAATATTCTGGGCCTGCAGCCAGAGACCCACGGGCTACATCATACTAGTAAATTAAATAATATCAGAGAACATCCCCAGGCACTAGAACACAACCAATACCATCATATTATTAGAATGATTTATGGCATAGTTTTGAGCCTTGCCAACCAGTATGCCCCCAAATAAGCACAGGAAGGTTCCCAGCAGGCAGTCTGGTGAGGGGGTTGCATTACAGAATAGACCAGAAAATCAGATTGCCTACACAATTGTGACTCTAACATTTAAATTGGTCACAAGACACCCAGTGTCCAACGTGCTTTACTGTACAGGGTTTGCATGGCAAGATTCTGGTAGCAGAGGGAACACAGGAGTGGCTTCTCTAACAAGACAGAACTTCCCCCAAGCCCGACAGGGCCAGTGCCAGCCAGCCAGGACAGATCCATTGCTGGCCAAGGCTGAGACCATCAGTGACAGCAGCAGGGCCGCTGGGATAACACAGTCAAGAAGGGGAAAGAAGTTATCACACAGGAGCAATTGCAGCCAGAGAAGAGGAGTGGGAATATGTGAGAGTAGCAACCCTGCAGACCCCAGAGTCAGTGAAGAAGGAGGGACAGAAGAGCTCCAGGCCAGAGCAGAGATTCCTGTGCAGCCCCTGTAGGTCCACAGTGGAGCAGAGATCTACCTGCAGCCCAGGGAGGATCCCACAATAGAGCAGGGAGACGCCCAAAAGAGGCTGTGACCCCATGGGAAGCCCATGCTGGCAGAAGCTCCTGGCAGGACCTGTAGCCTCCACTGAGAGAGGAGCCCATAGAAGATCAAATCTGCTGACAGGACCTGTGACCCAGTGGGGGACCCAAGCTGGAGCAGCGTCTTCCTGAAGAACTGCACCCCATGGAAGGGATCCAGACTGGAACAGTTGATTTAGATCTGCAGCCCATGGCAAGGACTCACACTGGAGAAGTTTGTGGAGACTCTCTCTTGTGTAAGGGACCCCAGACTGGAGCAGGGGAAGACTGTGAGGAGTTCTCCCCCTGAAGAGGAAGGAGCAGCAGAGACAATGTGTGATGAACCTACCACAGCCCCCATTCCCCATCCCCTTTAACTTCTGCGGGGAAAAGCTGGAGAATCTGGATTGAAGTTAAGCCAAAAAAGGAGGGAAAAATGGGGACAGGGTGGTTATAAGATCGGGGTTTACTTCTCATTATCCTACTCTGAGCTGATTGGTAATGAATTCATTTCCCCAAGCTGAGTCTATTTTGCTTGTGATGGCCACTGGTGAGGGATCTCTCCCCATCCTTATCTCAACCCACAAGTCTTTTGTTACATTTCCTCTCCCTGCCCAGCTGAGAAGGGCAGTGACAGAGCCACTTTGGTGGGCACCTGGTGCCCTGCCAGGGTCAACCCACCACATTTATTTACAACCACCAGTGTAGGAACACTTGGTGAATATTTTTAACCCCTTCTGGCTGCATGCTGGGTGAAGGGAGGGCACACTGAGCATTTAGCACTTCTGAGCTACTGGAGTAACAACTTCTAATTATTCATAATCGCATCTTCCAGCTTGTGTAGAAAGACGCTCACCAGTGTTTCACAGCTCAGTGCAACTACAGATGCAGGTTGGGGAACTTTCTGCAGGTTGAACACACTTCACAGGGAGCCGGTGCTGCTGCAGGATGAAGCCAGCAGCTTTCTTCTGCAGGCCATGAGTCAGTCGATGTGAGCATACGATAGCACAGCACTCCTTGCCACTGCCCAGACATGCCAGAGCCAGCCTCTTTTGTTCTGTGCTTTGTTCACTGATGGGAAAGTAGTCACGATCTAGATGATTCCTCCATTAGGACAGAAAGAGATTTAGAAGTCAAAGCTGTCTAGCTGCAGGCTGTTAGGCAAGTTTCGATGCAAGCCTCACCACCACTTCTCCACTGCAGGTAGGTGCCACTTACATGCTGCTAGAGCCAGTGAGGTGGACAAATCTCATTTGCCCATCAAATCTGCTGGTGTGAGAGTCTCTATTACAGTTTCATAAGCAAGAGAGCACAGCAAATGAGTGAAGAATATCAAATATATTAGCATCTGTGTTAGATACGAACTCCAGTAAGCTTTGTGGCTCCTCTGGTTTGGGCTTTTACCCATCAGCTTCCTGACTGAAGAAAGCCTGGACTCTGTCCCTAAAGAAGTTCCCTATTAGCTGATCAATGGGATAACTGGTTCTCTCCTCTGCAGATGCTTTTACCAGAGACTGATGTTTTGGTAGATCAACATGCTGCTCTGCACTCCTGTGATTGTGCAGAGCAAACCTCCCAGATCACCATGCCAGGGCCAGGGCACATAGCCTCAAAACTCTCTGTCAGCTGGATAACAAGCAACACATGACAGGTATAGATCTCTCTCTATAAATATATACATATCTATATTTGTATTTCTCCACTCTTCTGGTCTCAAAGCATAGAAAAAGGCAGCATGGGATCCTGTTCTAGGACAGGAAAGAGCCAGGTAGTTTCTTCCTACAGCACTGTAGCTGCCAGCTCTCATCCCCAGAGAATATACAAAGGCTTCCTACCAGCACAGCCACAGCAGCACCACTGCTAGGACATGGAGCTTCACGAGAGCTCTCATCTGGAACTCGTTACGTTAATCACCACTTGCTCTCTGAAAGCAGACTGGCTCCACTCACCCCTGCCCACCTCTGGCTTCAATCTACAGCCTGCTCCTCCAGTAATCCCTATATGCAAGGGGCTGGACCAGAGCTGCTGCCTGGCCCTGACTAGGATGTATACAGCCACCAACATTAGAAAGTAATTAGCAAGAGCCTTCCTGTGTACAGCACAGGACAATCACGGTCTGCAGTGCTGCCCAGAAAGCATTCAGCATGCTCCCCTTCCAAGTGGAATGGAGTTCAAGTTCCCTTACATTTAAAAGGGGCAATAAGCTCCTCATCACGTGGCAGAGGCAGACAAAGAGCAACTCCCAATCTCCAGCTCTGGTTTGTGTGTGCTTAGGTGATGGAGCCAGTGCACTTGGAGGGGTTGCTGTGTGAACTGGCTGCACTTTGCAGAAGGCTGGCTGACAGGAGTGTGTGCCTGGGACCGCCCACAGCCAAAAATCAAGACTGTCAGCCTTTGCTTCTAGGAGTGGCAATCAAGATACTGACATTACTGCACAGGCAGCGTAGAAAAGCTACGCAGTGGAGTATGACAACACAGAGCTCTCATGCAAGGCAGGATATCCATGAGTATTTTAAGCTGGTTGGCAGGCAGTTTCCTGTGTTATATCAGCACCCTTGATTTAGTCAGGAGTCGTTCTTGCAAGACCAATCCAGAAGACTTTTCAATTATTAGAAAAGCCTGAACACTAAGACAAAAAACGACTGGACATTAAAGAGAACCATGTTGCAAAAACATGGGCTATGGAGAAGATAGCTCTGCTAGAGAGCAGAGCAGCAGGACAGAGGTGAAGCAGCAAGAGTTCCTCAACTGGTAATACCCCAACGAGTTTCTAAGTAGAAGCCTAGCAGGGAAAGCCATGACTTACAACACCTCCATGACTCAGTTGTTACTGCAGCTCCAGTGACTCAACGGGAAGTTCTACTGCCAACTCCATCCAAATCCCAGTAACACACTGGTTCCCATCCAGCAAAGCAAGCCTCACTGGTGAGACTGGTCTCAGCAGCAAGATACAAACATTACAGTGGAGCATGGCAAGGAGCCCAAGCTAACAGACTCCACTGGACCCGTGCCGGTTCCACAAGACCCAGAATGCCAACTGCAGCCAAGCACAGCTTGAGAAACAGGGAGCTTGGGAAACCACCACATTAGCAGATGTTGCCCCACAAGAGCTGCTTGTAGGAGGTCCAAATGTTATCTCACCTTCAGGTGAGGCTTCACAGAGCAGCAACTTTTCCATTAGCATCCCCACAGCAGAAAGTGCACTATCCAGGTTCCTAGCCAGGCCAGATAAGGCTCGCTGCTGCAGTACAGGAGTCAGCAGAGCAGCAGTTCAAGCAAAGTACACTTGTCAGCCCTAACTTAGAGACCTGTTAACAAGGCTGACACTCAGCACTCCAGAGGAGGCACCACACGCCTTCTGCATTCAAGAGTATCTTCTCAGCTCAGAAGTGAACCTATAAGAAACATCAGAAGTCCTTGCACTGTTGGTCAAAACTTCCCCACTATAAATTCAATGCCTATATCAAAGTCTAGGGAGTAACAAAAGCTCCTCACATCTAATCCACAAATAAACAGTGTCTTTACATATTATGCTCTGATGTCTGCTCAACAGCTCATAACCATCCCCCCCAAATACAACCACTTATGTTTTTGCTCATATATATTCTGTTCACTTCAGAATGCTGAGACAGGGCCCAGCCATAATCCCTACCTTATACCACAACCTTAAGCAGGTTAACTGTAGTTAGACCACAGTTACACTAGAACAGGAGAGAGCTGCTGTTCTAGTCAGCAGCTGATGTTCCCCACTGCTTTGCTAGCTCTCTTGGCAGGAACAACACCTGTCTGGTCTGTTTGTTTATGGAGAGAGTTACTGTAAGTTTCCACAGATAAAATGTCCATCACCTTGAGCTAAATCGCTCTCAGATACAGGCACCAGAGTAAAGGATTTGTGCTCCTCTTACAGGCAACTTCAGATCTAGCCAATAAAGCCTTGACAAAGCAACTCACCTTGGAGTAGACGTGCAGGGGCTGGTCAGATAATGACTCTCTTTGGCTCCACTGATTACATCTCCTTGACTCTAATGAGGGCTTAAGCACCCAGCACACACAGACACCTACATTTAGGTGCCTCAGCATCAGCTGAACGCTGTCCTGAGGGACTAGTGCCATTTGAACACAGCAAGCCCATCAATCTCCAGCTGTCATGGAGTGCTGTATTAGACGTCTTCTACTCTTTATTATCTCAAAGCTATTAGGATGAAAACACTAACGCTGCAATGCTGAAGCACTGCAATTTTGTAATTGGCAGCACCTACTCAGGAAAAGACCCTGTCTTCTCTCTCCCGAGAAGCTCCCTCCTCCCTGTAAGGAGGGCCTAAAATCCCAGCTCTTCAGATGCCAGAAACAAGTGTGGAATGTCCCTCTCAGGGGTATTAAGTATGGTTCTTGGACGCAGGAATCACTTCAAACAAGCTTAGGACAAAGTTCTGGTATACAGGCCACCTGGAGACAGCTAAGTACAGGCAATGCAAAACACATACTTAAAATGGACCGATTTTGCTGCTAAAACAGCAGCCTACATTTCAGGTTTGTGCACTAACTTAATTTTAGAAGGCTTACAGGTTTCTTGCACTTGCTGTAACTTGTCTCAGGTTGTTAGAGAGGATTGTTTGTTACCAGAAATTTCAGAGTGCTGCCATTAAAAATGTTAGCTCTTCTCACCACTTGAAACTGAGAGAAACCTGGAACAAAGACTACAAAACTGCACCAGAGCCCCCTTACACCATACCAACTCCAGCTCATTTACTGCTGCTCTACTCAGAGCTGACCAGATACCAGCAGTCACCATTTCACTGGGAGGTGGACACCAGCAAGTAAGTGTTCAGATGGAGAAGCCCTGTTTTCAGTGCTAGATGAATACTGTGACACTGCTCTGTGCATACTATAGAAGAATGTGTTTCCTCCTTATCCACTGCCTGCATGTTTAACAAGCAAGCTGGACTACCTAATTTCTTCTAATTAGTTTATGTTCAGATAGGAATGACATCACCCTTGGAAAAAGGTTTGGCCCGCTCTGCTAAGCTTGTGTCAACCACCAGCATGCACCTATACCCGATGAAACAACCAGAACCCTCCTTCTCTCACCATATGGGCTGGACTGCCCACCGCCCTCCTGAAGCAGGATGTGCATCTTGGCTCAGCTGGCTTTCTGGCCCGGTTATGCTGTGTAAAAAATTGCCATTGAGAGAATAACAAGGTTAAGCTGTTAAAATGGTAAGATGCATCAGCCTTCTTATTTCAAGGAAGTCCAGGCATCATAACAAGAGAGGGCACTTACTCTCATAAAGAGTGTTTCAGGCAATAAAGTGTCACCTTGAAGGAGACCAGGAACCTCCCCAGTCATTCCTGCAGATAAGAGTACTCAGGAAGAAAACAACTATTGTTTGGCCACTTTCTTGGTCTCGTCTATTATTGCAACGACAATATGCATAGATGAGTCAAGTCACACAGCAAGAGCCAAGGGCCAAGCCATGTGCCAGCAGCAATGGCATCCATCCCAATGATCAGACCACCAAGAACCCAACACAGCCATGGCAATGCCCACAGTACTGTGCAAGGTCACGCTGCTTCTGTGTCCAACATAACAAGCTGTCAGCCACTCAATGCAAAATCATAATTATTCCAGATGGATGGGAAAGGCAGATTAGTCCCTGTCACTGACATTGTGACATGGGGAAAAAAGTTATGTGATCACCAGAAGGGAAATAGCCTCAGTGCTGAGTCACCCTGGAGAGCCCCGAGGACTTCTGCTCCTCTGTGTGCTCACCCTTGAAACCCCCTGCAGTGCCACCCAGGCCTGAGTGTCTGGTAGGCACAGGAGAACGCCAGAGAAGCATTTACTTCATGCCCTTATCATTTCTAGCAAGGAATACTTATCACAGGAGAATTTTATCCAAATACAGTACAGAGGCTGCAAATTAACTGCAGTTTTCCCACTTCATTAAGCAGAAGCTTACTCAGAAGATGAGCACAGAGCCCTCCTCCCATGGAACAGTGCTGCCTACACTCACATGTTTGTAATTTTTAGCCATCTCATAACGACTCACTGCCATGTGGGCTAGGAGGGTCCATGTCCAGATCTACAGGCAGAGTTCACAGACAGAATGGTACAGCAAAACCAGAGGTATTTCGAGCAGCACAAATCCCACCATGCACTTTGTTCTGCCACTCCTTATCTGACTGGTGCTGCAGTTCATCCCTAGGAAAGTTTTAAATCAATCATTTCAGAAAGAAAAAACCTGCCAGTTTTACTTTGATGGCCCTGCCTGCTCAAACTACCGCACGCTCCACTTTTTCCTCCTAACTCATCGGAAGGGGAAGGCTCCACAACCGGTGCCCACTCAGGTCTGGTGGGAGGCACATGGGAAGCAAAGAGCGTGTCCTTCATCTCAGAATAAAGGGATGGGACTGGGGCTTGTGCCCCTCGAGGGGCGGCCACGAGGCCTCGTGCCCGCACCCTCCGACCGCACACGGGGCTCGACGGCGCCCAGGCTGCCAGCACAGACCTGCAGCAGCGAGCACAGCACTTCGCGGGGCGGCGGAGCCAGGCTTCCGCGGACGGGCGCTGGCAGGCGGGGCGGGAGCGGGAGCGGGAGCAGGAGCAGAGCCATCCCCTGTCCGCGGATGACACCTGGCGGCTGCGGCTGCTGCGGGACCAGCGCGGCTCCGGGCTGCCCCAGGCTGCTCCCGGGACCCGCAGCCGGGACAGGCCTCGCTGCCGCGGGGTCACCGCGCTCCGGGGAGCGGGGCCACGGCCGAGCACCGGCACCGGGGCGCCCGGCCGGGCAGCACCGGGACCTTTGTTTCAGTGGGCAGAAAGCAGAGTCCGGGCGTACCCTGCGCCGGGCTGGGGCTCTCAGGCACAAAGGCGGCGGGGAGCCGCCGACCCGCGCTCGCC